>CAUYLG010012219.1:0-186068 GCA_963573385.1 Cacajao melanocephalus | reverse complement strand
CATTGATCTGTTTACCATTATGTAATGCCCTTCTTTGTCTTTTTAATCTTTATTGGTTTAAAATCTGTTTTATAAGAGACTAGGATTGCAACCCCTGCTTTCTTTTTGCTTTCCATTGGCTTGGTAAATATTCCTCCATCCTTTTATTTAGAGCCTATGTGTGTCTTTGCACATGAAATGGGTCTCCTGAATACAGCACACCGGTGAATCTTCACTCTTTATCCGATTTGCCAGTCTATGTCTTTTCATTGGGGTATTTAGCTCATTTATATTTAAGGTTAATATTGTTATGTGTGAATTTGATCCTGTCACTATGATGCTAACTGATTATTTTGCCCATTTTTTGATGCAGTTTCTTCATAGTGTCAGTGGTCTTTATAATTTGGTATGTTTTTGCAGTGGCTGGTACCAGTCTTTCCTTTCCATATTTAGTGCTTCCTCCAGGAGCTCTCGTAAGGCAGGCCTGCTGTTGACAAAATCTCTCAGCATTTCCTTGCCTGTAAAAGATTTTATTTCTCCTTCACTTATAAGGCTTAGTTTGGCTGGATATTAAATTCTAGGTTGAAAAATTTTTTTTTTTAAGAATGTTGAATATTGGCCCCCACTCTCTTCTAGCTTGTAGGGTTTCTGCCAAAAAGATCCACTGTTAGTCTGATGGGCTTCCCTTTGTGAGTGAGCCAACATTTCTCTCTGGCTGCCCTTATCTTTTTTTCTTTCATTTCACCCTTGGTGAATCTGATGATTGTGTCTTGGGTTGCTCTTCTGGAAGAGTATCTTTTTTGGTGTTCTCTGTATTTCCTGAATTTGAATGTTGGCCTGCCCTGCTAGGTTGGGGAAGTTCTCCTGGGTAAATCCTAAAGAGTGTTTTCCAACTTGGGTCCATTCTCCCCATCACTTTCAGGTACACCAATCAAATGTAGGTTTGGTCTTTTCACATAGTCCCATATTTCTTGAAGGCTTTGTTTCTTTTCACTCTTTTTTCTCTAATCTTGTCTTCTTGGTTTATTTTCTTGAGTTGATCTTCACTCTCTTATATCCTTTCTTCCACTTGATCGATTTGGCTGTTGATGCTTGTGTATGCTTCATGAAGTTCTTGTGCTGGAAACACAGCTGTACTTTCTTGGCCTTTATTTCTTTAGTTTTTCTTGGTTCTTCATTAGCTGCTTCTCAGGTCTCAGAGCCAAATAGTTTTGAATTCAACTGCTCAACTTGCATCTCCCAGCGAACCTTCTAAAATGTGTTCTCTTTTTTCCTTTTTCATTTCATGAAAAAGGGATAAAAGCAGCCTCCCATGTGTACACTATATTTTCTGTTTTGATCATAATGGTGAATTGTCTTCTCTAATAAACAATGTTATATTTGATCTACATCTTAAAAAATTTAATATTTAAGATATCTTCAAGGAAGAATTCCTTCTAGAAGTTCATATTCCTGTTACTTATTTATTGGCAAGTGGCCTTTTCTGAGACTGATAAGATTTGGCTGTGTCCTCACCAAAATCTCATCTTGAATTGTAGCTCCCATAATTCCCACATGTTGTGGGAGGGACCTGATGGGACGTAATTGAATCGTGAGGATGGGTCTTTCCTGTGCTGTTCTCATGATGGTGAATAAGTTTCATAAGATCTGATGGTTTTATAAATGGGAGTTCCCCTGCACAAGCTCTCTTGCCTACAGCCATGTAAAACATGACTCTGCTCCTCATTCACCTTCTGTCATGATTGTGAGGCCTCCTCATGTGGAACTGTAAGTCAATTAAACCTCTTTTTTAAATAAATTACCCAGTCTCTGGTATGTCTTTATTAGCAGCATGAGAACAGTCTAATACGGATGCTCACTTTCCTCTTCCGTGTAATAGGGGCTCTAATACATTTTTCAAAAGGCTGTTGTGAGGAATTATGATAAAATGTATTTTGTGAATAGTAAAGAGCCATGTAAATCTAAGTTACTATCATTCCCCAGATGCCCTCACCTCTACCTGCTAACACCTCCAACTAGCCTGTCATCTTTTGTTCACTTGACCAACAGCTGTAGACCTTTCCAAACCCTGAGGTTAAGTGCTTTGAAAATCATCCTTAATTTGGGCTAGAATTTATACCCATTGTTTCCCACTTTGCTTAGAAAGTTGAAGGAAAAAGAGGAAAACTTTTCTAGGTTTTACCACTTTTACCATACACCAGCATCTGCACCCAGGTCCTCTGCCTTCCTGCTTGATACCACAAACAGAACTATTTATGTTTCCATGTACAGCCCCATTGCTTCTGCCTATGTCCCACCTCTTCTCACACTGTCTGGAACAACACTTTATATTCTCTGTCTCTCTTCTTTATAATCAGTGTTTCATTCTCTACTTGGGTTATTCTGATCAGTAAATAAACATCCTGATGTAGTTCCTCTTATTCTAAATTATACCCTTTGCTTGATTATCCCTACCCCAAGACAGCCCATTTTTCTGCTTCCCTTTAAGGCAAAATTCTTTGGAAAATGTTGTCTGTTTTTATTTTATCTGAGCTCTCTCTTAAACTTACTCCAAGTGAAACTGGTCTGGTGAAAATCCTTGTTGTTAAACTCACTGGCCACTCCTCAGCCACTCATCTCACTCAACTGTTAGCAGCCTTTGGAACAATTGGTCCCTCTTCCTTGATTTACTTCCTTCTCTTGACTTTCTATACACTTAGCTGGCTTTCCTCCCACTCTTCTGATCTCTTGCCTTCGCACCCTTTTTTGTTGTTGTTGTTGGGTTCATTTCCTTCCCCAGACTTCTTAAATGTGGAGGACAGGTATCTGGACTCATTCCTTTTTCATCTGCACACACTCTTGCTGTCTCCAATCTCATGGCTTTAAATACCACCTATATGTCACAGACTTCCACTTCTCTGTTTTTATTCTACCTCTGTTTCCAACTCTTTCCAAACTGGTAAATCCAACTGCCTCCTTCACATTTCCACTACTTCATATGATAGACTTCTCTCACAGCACACATCCAATTCTGAACTCTTGATTGCCTCCTCCCTAAATCTAAGGTTGTCCTTCAACAACCTAATCAATCTTAGAGGATGGCAACTCCATTCTTCTATTTGTTCATGCCAAAACCTTGGCATTATCCTTACCTTAATTTTGTCACTCGTGGGTTACTTCTAATAAATCAGGAAATCCTTTCAAGTCTATCTTCAAATATTTCTAGAATGGAATCACTTTTCAGCACCTCCACTATTGCCATCATGATTTGAGTTGACATCATTTCTCTCCTGATTTGCTGTAATAGTCTCATTTCTTTTATTCTTTGTTATAGACTAAAGTGTGTTCCCACCAAATTCATGTGTTGAAGCCCTAACTCCCCAAGGTGACTGTCTTTGAGATAAGACCTTTAAGGAGGTAATTGAAGTTAAACAAGGTCATAAGGGAAGGGCCATAATCCAGTAGGACTGGTTGTCTTATAAGAAGAGGAAGAGACACCAGGAGTGAGCATATATGAAAAAGGCCATGAGAAGACACAGTGAGAACGTGGCCACCTGCAGGCCAAGAAGTGAGGCCTCACCAGACACTGACCCTGTTAGTGTCTTGTTCTTGGAATTCTAGCCTTAAGAACTGTGAAAAAATAAATTTCTGTTTTTTAAGCCACACAGTCTGTGGTATTCTGTTTTGACAGATCTAGCAGACTAACACACCTTTGATCTCCTCCAGTGAATTGCCAATACAGAAGGCAGGGTGATCCTGTAAACTAAGTCAGGTCATGTCAATCTTGTGCTCACAACCCTGCCTTGGCTCCCCATTTCTTAAAAAGTCCAGATTCCTTACAATGGCCCATCGGGCCTTACATGATCTGGCATCCCAGCTCCTCTCATAGTTCTTCTCTGACCTTGCTTACTCTGTTCTAGCCACATTGGCTTCCTTACAGTTCCTCACACATGCCAAGCAGAATCCCAACAGATTGTTCCATCTGGCTCGTTCATTTCCCTCCCAGGTAAGGCTAACTTCTCACCTGCTTCAATCACTCTTCCAGTATCCCTTTCTTAATGAAGCCTACCCCACCAACCACTTTCACAGCCATCCTCCTCCATCCACTTTACCTTCAGCTACGTTCTTTTCCTT
The DNA here is from genome assembly GCA_963573385.1 of Cacajao melanocephalus. NCBI lineage: Eukaryota > Metazoa > Chordata > Mammalia > Primates > Pitheciidae > Cacajao > Cacajao melanocephalus. The sequence goes on along the minus strand of CAUYLG010012219.1, from coordinate 181,976 downwards.
TTTATCATTGCCCTATTCCCCTTATAACATGCAATATAACTAATGTATTTATTATGCTTATTGTTTATGGACTATTCCCTTCTGTTAGAATATAAAAAATGATGTGAGGCAGAATCTCTTTTGTTCACTGCTGTATACTAAGGATGGATCTGTTATAACAACACATCTGGTGTATTAAATGGACTTTAACAACTTGTCAACCACACAATTGTTAATTCCTTTAAGGACTGAGTTTTTCATCTCTATCTCCATGAATAAATGATGGAATAAAACAAGAAAGAAGGGAAAATGTATGTTGATTGCTAATTACATTTCTACTCTTCATTTTATTCACTGTGCAGTTGCTTCTAAAATAGTTTGAGGACTACATTAATACAGTCTTGAAAGAATGAAATTCAGACATAGTAAAATAACACTGTAGGACACGTTTGTTAAGACAAAAGAAACAACATTGAAAATACTTGGGCATTTTCATGCTTATAAGACACTAGATTTATGTTTAAATTATTTCTATCAGTGTTAATAGTATAATTCACTATGTATAGATGACATTTTACACAAGATAATCATTAATTTTTACAGATTTCATCTTATAATGACCTTGGAAAATTTAGTTTCCATTGTTATTGAAAATAATTTTATAAAGAAAAAACCTTATGCTATATGTCAAGTTAGCTTTCGATTAAGGTTAATATTACTGAAATAACTACATCTGCTTTGCTCTCACTGTGATGTTTATCACCTAATAAAAATGCTAAAGTTACCAAGGAAAGATGTTTAATTTGTTCTCACTGCTCAGTTGTATGTTGCATCCTATTTTGTAGTAAATGGCATAATGTCCCAAGTGGGCTGCCATACTGTCAGATACATTATTTATACATAACATTACTGGTTAATCAATGAACAACAAATGCAGTAGCCTTTTCCTTTCCTCTTTATTTTTAAAGTGATAGCAAGATGAAATATGTAGAAAAGTATTATCATTTTTCTGATATTAAATAACTTTTGATAATAAAAAAGTGAAGTGTGCAAGTATGAACGTAATAATTAAACTGCATGCCCTAATGCATTCTAATGAAGAAGAACAATTAACTAGTCAAATCTAAATATGGTTGCTTTTTCTTTCCCAGTAAAACATGGAGAATACTTCTTTTATGATAGGTTGCAAACTACTAAATAAATAAGATTTTTCCCCAAAGGAATGTATAAAGATCATCTTAGAAAAAATAAACTAAAAGGACATTAATAGTCCATTTAGAATCACAATTTCTGTATCAAACTGTGTGACATGACAGCAAACAAAGGAGTAATTGGTATACACAGATAAAACATTTCCTTTAAAATCTTATGATGGTTGGGCAATGAATCAAAATGTGTTCAACTTCATTTCGTATACAAACAAAACTTTAACTTTTTCTATAGTGCCTTCCACACTTGCATTTTGCAATAAATAAGGCAGCACAGTTTGTATAAATTTACCTTTTGTTCAGGTATTCTCTTCTCCCAGAAATAGTATTATGAAGTTAAAGGTTGTTAGTGGGGAAAGTTATTATATAATAGGTTGTTTTGCTTTTTTAAAAAATATATACATATTTGTTTGTGGAAGGATGAATATAAAATGAATAGCAAATATGTAAATAGTATTCTAAAAGTGGTAACAAAAGTTTATACAAGTGGAGAAAATGACATTGTAGTGTTTGAGCTGTATAAAACAAATATGTAAACATATCCAGCTGAATTCTCATAGAACAGGTAACTTTCTCATCTGATAAGAATCTTGAATTTTTCAGTTCCCAAGGGGAAGCCATAGACCTCAGCAGTACATCTGAAAAAAAAAAAGACAAATACATATATTATCATGGATAACCAGCATTTATAGAGGCCCACTATGTGCAGAGCACTGAAGCTGTATATGTACCCACTTAAAAGTGGAGCTTAATGTCTCCTGATTTAATTAGGTATAATCCCAAATGCATAAACATATTTTCCCTGTGAGAATTATAATAGCATTTAGAAGTCTATATTTAAAAAAAAGAAAGATGGTTTGTTTTTACTTTAGCTCATTCTGTTGTGTTTTATTAATAGAAGTTTTAGATCAATACCAAATATTCTACTCAGTTCTAGTGATTGAATATGAATACATTATGTGCATACAAAAATAGTGATAATCTAAGTTGATACAATAGTTCATTTTGCATTAGTGTCCTAGATGGGACAATGTTAAGAAGCAATTTAAATGAAATTCATTTAAATGTCAGCTCTCATGCTTGCGATTTTTCTATAATTGGTTATTTAATTAAAATAATTCTCATAGTCATTAATTTAGACTAAAACTTGCTGTGCACTGACATGTTTTAATTACATGGTATTAACAAAATTGATATGCTTTAAAAAAGCATGGTTAAATTTTAAACAAGAATAAATTAGAAATCTCATAGATCATCCTACTTAGTGTATCTCTGAGAAAGTCGGTCATTTTAAATGTTTATTACAAACAGTCACACCATTATTGTGTACACATTGCAATTCATGCCCCATATCTTTTCCAAAGATGTACATACCGAGCTCCCATTATCAAATATCTTTACAATGTATAAAGTAAACTAAATCTTAACAGAAAATCACAAAATGATCTTTAGAATAGATGAAGATTTAATGCTTATGTGACATAGAAGCTCATGGAGACTTTAATACAATTTTACAAATAAGGAGATAACATCTAAATATATATTAAAAGATTAAAAAATGATTTTGTTATAACCATTTTGTGATCTTCCTTGCAGGGACAAAGATATAGGAGTTTTGGTTCAGCTTTTATAAAAATTAGTTTTCACATTACATTTGCGAGGTTACATTTGTGACCAGTCACATTCTCGTTTCAATCTTTGTCAAAGGACTAGATAAATATTTTACCCTTTTCAAATCGCAATTACAATCTTTGTCAGGAGTATGAGAAATCAGAATTTTAGTGTTTTGTATGAATTAGAGGACTTCTATATTGCTTTGACCTTTTTAATATTCTGTAATTTAATTGGATGGACAGTCTACTTTTAACCAGGCTTGCCAGTCTTCCTATTTAATAAACTTACTGACACAAAGTACTATTTTAAATGGCTGCTTCTCCTTTGTTCCCTGAGTAGAAGCTTTTGGACTGATTAAAACATTGCTTTTACCAACTAATATTTCTCCATTTTCTTTTAGTCAGTAGAGATTTAAAAATTCATGTATGGCCAGCTGGGTTTTATTACTTCATTTCTTTTTTGGATGTACGATAGTTTCAGAGTCAGGCTTCTAGTCCAATTTCTTCACCCTTACTGAGCTTTAAATTAGTCCAAGACCATGAACAGAGAAGGCCACTGAATGTTACTCTGAGATGTCTCTTTCTAACTTTGTTCTGAGGATTTTTTAAAATGTGAAATACAAAAGGAGAAGCATTTGCTCACACCTTATTTCAGCCTATGTCTGTGTTTTTAAACGCTGGCCACAACAGAGTACATCTGTTATTTTGGATCACATTCTCTGTCTGGTTGGACAAGACATTGGTGGTCTTGAAGATAGAGAAAGAAAACAAACTAGTGATCACTCACTAGTTTTGGTTTTCATAACAAGATCTCTTTAGAATCATCTAAGTAGGTGAAAACTAGTTTACAGACTTATTTGCATTCCTCCCTTATTTACACTTTCTCATTTTCTATCTGTTTCTTTCTCATTCTAAAAATCATGAAACTGCATATTATAGTGGGTTGGTAGGAATGGAAGAAAAAAGGATCATCTTGGTTTTCATTACATTTTCAAAATTAGAAAGATGGGAGTATGCATATTTTTTCTTCCTCATATTTTCCTACATTAATTGTGAAGTGAATTGATTCAGTCTTCAGTATGATAGGGGAAAAAATAAATAAACATCCTGAGAAGAAGCTGCTAATCCTTTTATGTATATTTGAATAGTGCCTGGCATACAGTAGTTGCTCAATAAATACCTGTTGAAAGAGTGACTGGATGATGATAAGTACACCATTTCAATTAGGTCTTTTTACATAGATGGGAGAAGATAATTATTTCTGAAAGACAGAAATTAGCAGATGTAGAGAGGAGCTTACAAGAACTTCATCTCTGTAGATATATTTTCCCAAGAAAGCCTGATTCACAGAGGAGACACTCTAATCCAGGTGTGCTGACTCACTGCTCAAACTTTTTATCCCCAGGTCTTTTCTGGTTCCCTGGCACTGCTATTAACATGTAAAATATATCCCTAATTAATCTGTTTTGTAATTTGAGATTTGAGCACATCTGGATCTCTTAGAGCTTGGCATACAGATTATTTTAGTGGTTCCTTCCCCTAAAATTTGCAATATGTTCATTTCAAGTGAGGATCAGGAATAAGATGAATTTTTATCTTGCCAAACTTTCTTGAATACCAGAATTCATGAGAGGCAGTGATTTGAATCCTGGCTCTGAAACCTCTGAATTCTAAGGCTTTTAGCAAATTATTCTTGGAAGCTTCTTCATCTTAAAAATTGTTATCTCTCTAATAATACCTACCATGTAGGGTCAATCATTGGTTACTGTTATTATCATGATATTTTTCATTTCTTTATTAAAATTCATATTGCACTCACAATCCTAATGTCTTCTCTTTCACTCCCTATGAAAAACAAGAAACAGTGGACCTGGCTGTCCAATTGACACAGTGTTCCAGAACAAGTCCATACATGCCTGATGGTACTGTCATGGTTGGTGGGAGACTGACGCATGTGAGCCATACTTAAACATGTCATCTGGAAACCCTATGCATAGGAGACAATATACATATTTTCAAACTGAAACATTTCCTTTAAATTGTGAGTCCATGGTTTTGACTGGCTAGTGGTGGTGAGCGAGTCTAGTGATATTGACACAGTACTGAGAATCATTCAGAAAATGGTAACATCATTATGGACTCTGAGTATCAGGGTCGGGCTATGAGGCATTAAAGATATGAATGATAGACATTAGAGTGCACCAAAACTCAACAGAGTATCTGCATGAGTATTTTAGGGAAACCAATGAAACAAGTTTTTTCTCTCAAGTCTAGGAATTTACACAAAATAGGCACACACGATTTAGCCAGATGTTTAGAAGTACTGTTGAAAGGATAACAAAAAAAAGAGTATCCACTCTCATTCAACTTTCCGGTGGTAAAAATATACCCTAGATTTTTTTTTTTAAAAAAAAAGTTGATGTTTTAGTTCCATATCTCCTTATACAATAGGTGTACACTTACTAATAAAGTGTTTAGTAAATTAAATCAGTGCAACTTGCTGTGCATAAACTTTGTACAGCTGATACAATATAAATAATTCCTCCAAATGTATCTTTCTAATAAAATATATTAATATGTTTACTTTCCATAAAGTGCATTAGATAACTAAATTTAGTGGTGGATTTATATGAAATAGAGATGAGCCATACTATGGATCAGCAATGGACTGCCATCTTACTCACATATCAAGGGCCTCCAATTTTTATCTTCTCATTCATTGTTCTTTTACCTACATTTCCTCTTCCCTTTTATGAATATGGACAGCAGAGGAGAGAGGCAATGATAGTGACCAGGATGAGAGACTGCTCATCCTGAGCAATAGTGTTCCCAACTACTAGAACGTTCACTCATTCTGATCACCATCATCATCTCACGTCCTGATCACCATTAAAGGCGAGCCACAGTCAGCATCGTTGCATCTACAAGATTCATGGATGCACATTAAATAGTTTAAATGCAGAATCTCCTATAACTAAATTTTAAAAAATAACAGTGGATAACCATAAAAGATTGCTTCTGGAGGTGAACCCAAATGACAAAAAATCAAATGAAAAAGTGGGCAAAGGCTGAAAACAGATGATTTGCAGGAAATATTACAGTTCATAATAAATAAAGAAAAGATGCTCAGTGTCACTAGTGGTCTGAAAAATCAAAACTAAAATATTAAAACAACAGTTTTTGATTCATCAAACTAGCATATTTTTTTTTTGAAACAGAGTCTTGTTCTGGAGTACAATGGAGTGATCTTGGCTCACTGCAACCTCCGCCTCCTGGGTTCAAGTGATTCTCTTGCCTCAGCCTCCCTGGTAGCTGGGACTACAGGCACATGCCACCGTGCTTGACTAATTTTTCTATTTTTAGTAGAGATGGGGTTTTGCCATGTTGACCAGGCTGGTCTTGAACTCCTGATATCAAGTGATCCACCTGCCTTGGCCTCCCAAAGTGCTGGATTATAGGCGTAAGCCACCATGCCTGACCTCAGACTAGCAAAAGTTTTAAAACATAAATGATACTCAGTTTGGGTGAGGGCATGGGAAAACAGGCCTTCTCATACATTACTGGCACTATAGATCAAAATTTTAAAATGTTTATAGATTTTGATCTAACAAGTTAAACTGTAGAGATCTATTTAACAGAAAAATATTGACCCATATGCACGAACTGCATGTAGTATCTGTACAGTGAAACACTTTTAGCAATTTTATAGCCTCAGAAATATAGAGAAACTCATTTTTGGAAGCCTATTATGTTTCTACAACAACGTGAGGAAAAGCAGTACATTGAACAGATTAAATAATTAAATTTGGGTTCCTAATTTAATAATTAATTAATTAATTTTTGAGACAGAGTCTTGTTCTTGTAGCCCAGGCTAGAGTGCAATGTTGCAATCTCGGCTCACTGCCACCTATGCCTCCTGGGTTCAAGCGATTCTCCTGCCTCAGCCTCCCCAGCAGCTGGAATTACAGGCACCTGCCACTCTACCCAGCTAATTTTTGTATTTTTAGTAGAGATGGGGTTTCACCATGTTGGTCAGGCTGGTCTTAAACTCCTAACCTCAGGAGGCCCACCTCAGCCTCCTAAAGTGCTAGGATTAGAGGCATGAGCCACCACGCCCTACTGGTTCCTACTTTTAAAACTAAAATATACAAAGACCACAAACTGGGTTCAGTGTATATTGCTCAGGTGATAGGTGCACCAAAATCTCACAGATCACCAGCGAGGAAGTTAGTCATGTAAACGAACACTACCTGTTCCCGATAACCTATGGAAATATAAAAATTTAATTAATTAAATAAATAGAGTGACTTGGGGAAAAATATAATTGAGATATATTAGAGAGTGTCATATGCAGGAATTTTGTTTAAAATGTTATTGTAATTTTCATTTATTTTTTGAGACAAAGTCTCACTCTGTCACCCAGGCTGGAGTGCAGTAGTGTGATCACAGTTTACTGCAGCCTTGACCTCCCAGGTTCAAGCAATCCTCCCACCTCAGCCTCCTGAGTAGCTGGTACTATAGGCACATGCCATCATGCCTGCCAACTAAAATTTTTTTTCTTTTTTTTTTTTATTTTGTAGAAACAACGTCCCACTATGTTGACCAGGCTGGATTTTTGTTTTAAAATTTCATTTTAAAAATTCTTTGCTCATTAAGCATTCATTTGGTAACTTCCAGGTGGCAAAAATATGGTGTTTAAAATTATTTCTGGGACATCTGGAAATTTTCATGTAAGTTCTATAAATGTAGTTATATTTCTTTATTCCTCAGTTGTGACTAGTAAAAATATTTGCCAATGTTGTCAAACTTCCATGCCAGTGAGACGATGACATGTCCTCCTCTTTCCAGGAAGGATAGGAAGGAATTAGTCAGAAACTAAGCTATTTATTTTAAAAAGATATATTATACACCTACACAGTGTCTGGATGCTCATTTCTATCCCAGGAATATTCAGATGAAAACAAAGTCCCTGTCTTCACAGTATAGGAACACAAATAATCACGTACCTAGACGGTATCGACAGCATCATTCCGTAGGTATAAAGAGAATCTCATCTCATCTTTTCTTTTTTCATGTTAAAACCTGCTTGTTCCCTATTAGCACAAAATAGTGACAATACTTAGTCTCTCCTGGGGCCTCCAACCCCATCTATCCGTAAACAGGCCAAGAACGAGAAAGAGCTCCCTCAGTCCTGAAGAGCCAGTCCTGTTTCTATACAATTGTCTCTTGGAGAGAGGGTTGGAGGACCCGCTCGGTTGCCAGGTGAATCCCCTGTTGCTGCGGTCATGAAGTCTCTCTCCACCCCATGTATCATTGTTAAACACTGGCCACTCAGCCTGGCTTGGAGCCATACTCATCAACTGTAATGAAGACACAACTGTGGCTATGCCAGCTCTTCTAGCAGGGCAGAGGTTTTCAGGGTAGAGGAAACTAGGGAACATCTCTGCAGTGTGGCTCCTAGGTTGTAGCTGTGCGTGGCCCTGTGGTAAACCATTTAACACCTGCTGCTAGGCTGCACATAGTTGGTTCATTGAGGGAACATGCTCGCCACCAAGTGTTAAGGAGAGCAGAGGGTGTTTCTTACTCTAATGCCCAAGAACTGTGGTGGCTCCTCGTATTCCTTCTTTTCTACATTCTTTCAATGGACCACCTTCTGCAGGCACCAGTCCATCCTCTTTCTTTTTGACTCAGATCCTCACTCATTTCCTGTCATACAATGACTGGCATTTTCTCCCCTGGGGAACTACATGAGCAGGTTACATATTTAGCAGGGAAAAGGAATAGGAAGTAGAGACCTGCGGCTCAGCCGTCATTTCTGGGCTGAACAACCCATCCCCAGCCCACATGGGAGGAACTGCCTCTGGGTAGAGGCTGCTGCTGAGGATGTCACACACCCTGTACAAGAGTGTAGGAGTCTGAAGAATTGTGATCTGAAAGCTTTGAGAAGTGTCAGAGATTTGAATTTACATTTGGTGTGCATTTTTCCTTTGTCGAGGGGAACCACTTGGGTGAATTTTTTAGTTACTCAAAAAGCATTTGAAGAATTGATGACTGAATTTTCTTAGTTCAGTTAAAGACTGATTTTCTAGTTCAAGGACGCTCTTAAACTGAGACCACAGGCACACTTAATTTTTACCAATTAAGCAAATTCAGGTTTTATTGCTATTCCTGCCACCCTTAAGCCTGAGGGGGAGGACAGAGAGAGCTACATGTGCTTGTGTGTATGTGTGTGTTTTCTGTGAGGCTACAATTAGGCGCTGGATCTGGTTATCCGGACTGGGAAGTAAAGAAAGAGCCTCCAGGCCTATCAGTAAAGACAAAGATCAGAGTGTATATTCTAATATGTCAGGCTGTCTCAGGGAGAGGTCCAGAAGGGATTTTAGATGGTTACCTGTGTGTCACTGACACAAAATTGAAACTAGTGCTCTATAACTAAATTGCAGTATACCTTTGATAACCTCGGGCTTATACATTTTATCTAATTTGTCAGACAATTTGATCATGAAAGGGAGAAGACCTCACAGTTGCCAGAGTTAGCAGAGAAAATATAGAATACCTATAGAATACCCAGGCATATTTGAATTGCAGCTAAACAAAAAATGCTTTTTAGAATAATTACGTCTAAAATATCACATGGGTTATAGTTATAGCCTAAAAAACTATTCATTGCTTATCTGAAATTTAAATTTTCCTGGGTGTTCTGAATGTCTGTCTAGCAAATCCAGTCTCATTAGATGGCAATATTTTATTTAAATTCAAGTCCCTCCACAGAGGAATTTTCATGGTATTGGAAATGCGGGAGTTGGACCCACTCAGCACCCACTTCCAACGAGTTTTTCTCCTGACTTTCTTACTTTTAGTGTCTGGAAGGGTAAGCACTCAATTTTCTTGGACACCTTTTTGCAGGAGTAGCCAAGGGACTCAAAGACTGCCAATTAGTCTTAATAAGAAGTCCTCTAGGCAGGCTCCCTTCTGGAATAAAAAGATAGTCCTTCTCGGGCTAGGCACGGTAGCTCACGGCTGTAATCCCAGCATTTTGGGAAGCCAAGGTGGGCGGATCACGTGGGATCAGGAGTTTAAGACCAGCCTGGCCAACATGGTGAAACCCCTTCTCTACAAAAATAAAAATAAAAAATAAAATTAGCCAGGCATGATGGCGGGCACCTGTAATCCCAGCTACTCAGGAGGCTGACTGAGGCGGGAGAATCACTTGAACCCAGGAAGGGAAGGCTGCAGTGAGCCGTGATTGTGCCACTGCACTCCAGCCTGGGCAATATAGTGAGACTATTTATCAAAAAAAAAAAAAAAAAAAAAAAAAAAAGCAGCTAGCCCTTCTCAGGAAAAACCATTTTTGTTCTTTCTACTCTTTTCTTGCCTGTTATCCAAAAGCAGTGAGCCGAGATTGCGCCACTGCAGCCAAGCCTGGGCGACAGAGCGAGACTCTGTTTCAAAAATAAATAAATAATTTAATAAAAACAAATGCAATGACTGTAAGTTCAGCATTCCTCGTGTGATCACCAGGTGACAAGCATAAGAACAAAGGTCTACACATTGATGGAGAGATCCTGAGTTCCAGATGATCACTGAGTCACTCTACCTGCACTAAACTACCAATCTCCAGACTTCTTCTTATTGGACAGAAAATAACTCATCATTTATAGCTATTATATTTGAGTTTTTTGTTAACTTGTAGATGACTTATGCCTACTGATACCTTTCAAAATTCCCACCAATATAGAACTACTTAGTTTTACATAACTGAAAAAAAAATCAAGTGTTGGAAACACAGAGTGGTCACAGGTAAAGTAATTCACTCTTGTAGAGATGCTTTGGGAATGAGGAGAAAAGACAATAAAAGAAATATGATGTCCTGATCAGATCTGAAAAAAGACTTCGTTCGTGCTTCTATGGATAAAGGGATTAAAAACAGAAGTTTTTATGAGAAACTTGGTAAAATCATAAGAAAAGACCATCAGAAACAACACTGCATGAGAAACTTTGTCAAAATGTGTACATCAACAGAGCTGCTTCTGGGCCACGTGACGATGGATTGTGGACTGAGTTAGAGAAGAGGCTGTTCTTGGCACCTCTGTGAAATCTTACACTTCTTCTTGGCACTCAAAGTTGGTAGTTTGGGGAGTGGCCAGAGGCAGCCTCTCTGACGTAAGCATTGGCCTTCTCACATTGGCACCACCAGGAGGGACAGAATGGGGATCTTGCTTAAAGCAACTAAAAACATACAAGAATCAGAATAAAAGAGCAGATGAATATGAGTGAGGCTGACAGACTGGCTTGTGAGCATACAGGAAATGTGCCTTTAGAGGCTCCCAGTGATAACTGGGGGACATTTTGAAATGCTCTGAAATTCAGTTATTTCACAGGTGAAGGAACTTATCCATCGTGTTTGGTATTATAAATTCATGGGTATTTTGGCATAGCCTTTTGGTGAGGCAATCTTCCTGTTGACCTAGGATTTTCAGAGTTTAGTTATGCTCCTCAAACACTGAGATCTATGTGTAGTGTGTGTTTACATTCTTAGAATAATTTTCCAAGTTGTATCATAAGCATTTGATGGAATGTCTCCTTTTCCTATTGCTTTGCTTCATGTGTTGGTTGTTACACATCTGAGTTTTAAGAAAAGTCTCCTAATTGATCTTTACGCTTCTCTTCTTAACCTTCTCAAACCCAAATTGCCCTCTGCTGCCAGTATGTCAGTTCCATATGTAAAAACGTTCAATTATTTCTTTTTTGTCTATAAGGTCCAAGTCGAATAATTTTTATAACATGTTGTTAGCTGTTTTACAAGCAAGTCTTCCAACATTTTCTAATGTGTACCTTTGTGTCCATTATGCAAAGAACTCCCTGAATACTCCATGTCTTTTGTTCCACAGGTACATTCTCTACGTACCGAAGGAAATGCCGTTTTTCTCTTCACGTGTTTCACTTACTTCTACCAAATCTTCAAGCACATTCCCAAAATGATTATTAAGTTTCCTCTGGGACCCTTGAGGGGGAATTAGTTATTACTCAATGCCATGCTCCCGTAATAATATGTGTGCATCCCCATACTGAGATCATCACTTAGTATTATAATTATTTGATTCCATGTCTCTTCCATTATAGCCTGAGCTTCTTGAAGGCAGCTAATCTGATGTTGACCTGTCTTTAAGACCAAATTCTAAATAGTAGGTGTTTAATAACTTTAATTATGTGTATTAATGACACAGCTTTTGAAAACGAACTCCTCACCAACTTCTGTTATTTCTACAGGCCAAGTATTTCTCAACATGCTTGGTTTCTCACCATCCCAACCACCACTACTGTAGATTAGAACATCACCAGCTAGCTTCAGGATTATTTCATGGTCAGTATTTTTATATTTCTTCCATCAGAAGTATTTTAAAAAGGGAAATTATGTGAACAGATTTGTGGTTTCAGAAAAATAATCCTGGAAGCGATGTAGAAATTGGATGGTGGCTGGTGAAGAATGGAGAAAGCAAACCAGTCCAATTTCCATGAAGCTGCCAGAGTCATTTTTCTAAAACCCACAGTTCTGCTCACATAACTTTCCTTTTTAAAACACTTCCTATGGAAAGTAATCAGCTAAGCATGTGCTTCGATGTATTTTTTCTGTCCCAGTTGTCGACTGAGGTTACTAAATTCACACAGAAAGGGAAAAATTAGTTTTTGCCACTGGAACCCAGTGTGGGGTTTTAGCTAACTGCCTTAAGTTTGGCATTTTCATTCATGAGTCAGTAGAGGTGATCCAGATAGACCACAATGGTCCCTTGCCTGCTGCCCCATCCCTGCACAAGACATCAGAGGAGGACAACAGGCTCCTTCATTATCAGGTACACGGAGTAAGATACCTATATACAAGTTCTTATTTTTTGAGCCAGTGGCTAGGACCAGTAATCATTTAGCAGTCAGTCTTGCTCAACAAGGGGCAGCCTACGGAGCTAAACAGATCCAAATCAGGGCAGATGGTAGAATACCTAGGCCCCACATCTGGCATGCCCTGGGAACAGCCTGCAAACCACCGGACTTTCCTCAGTTGAGGGACTCAAACTGCTGAGCTGATTTCACCTCCCATATTGTAACTGGAAGCTCTCCCAGGCCACTTTCCTCAGGAACCATCTACTTCAATGTAGGGAATCCAGCCTTTCAATGTATTCATCTCCAACATCTTTGGAGAGAAAACTGTCCTTTTCCGTGAGCTACCTGATAGTGAGCGATGGTTAGAAAAACGTACAGCAGGTCTCTACTACACAGGGAATTAAAGGTGCTCCACTGCTAACAGAACTGTGAGCCATTACTAGAGTTAGCATTATTTCAGCACTTTCTATGTACCAAGTTAATTATCACAACTATTCCATGACTTTACTGCTATTATTATTTTTATTTTATGGCTGAAGAAACAGAATTACACTATCCAGGTAGTGAGTAAAGAGCTGGAATTAAAACACAGGCAGACTTACCAAATGGGCTGTACAATCTTTTTTTTTTTTTGAACCCGCCTCTGGGGTTTAAGTGATTCTCTTGTCTCAGCCTCTTGAGTAGCTGCAATTACAGGTGCCCTCCACTATGGCTGGCTAATTTTTATATTTTTAGTAGAGATGGGGTTTCACCATGTTGGCCAGGCTGGTCTCAAACTCTTGACCTCAGGTGATCCACCCACCTTGGCCTCCCAAAGTGCTGGGATGACAGGCTGTACAATCTTTCTGCTGGCAACAGCTTGCCTATATTTATTACTATGATCATGCAATGAAGACTCACTGGATATGCAACAGAAGTCAGAAATTGCAAGAGGGGATTGATTGGCACAGATAGATAAGTGTCTCCCACTGACATTGTAATGGAGGAGGTAGAAGAGAACTTGAAATGTCTATTGTTCAATCTCAGTGGTAATTGAAAGATAATTGCATTAAAAATTGTATTGATTGGATCCAGGCTGACTTACAAAAGAAAACCAAGAAATAGAAATAAAGGATTCTGCAGAATCAAAAACACAAAAATAAATCCGTGAGAGGAATGAGGAAATAATGGAATGGGTATGGCTTCAACCAGAATTACTGATCTTAAATCCAACCTCAGAAATTATACTTGAGTGTGGAGTAAAAGAGTATTGAATTGCAAATTATGAGATGAAAGCTAAGACATAGACAATAGATATATGAGACTTAAGAAAGAAGGAAGGTTTGAGCAGAAAATTATTTTCTGCACTGAAAGATCATGTGAGCTTTTGCAATAAAAGGTTCAATAATGCTAGTCAATAGCATTTTTAAAAATCATATTTTTATAAATCTTTAAGGAAGTATTCCAGCCAAATGAAAACTGTATTGTGATGAAAATTTTAAGACAGAAGAAAACAAATTAATTAGGAAGCCTATGGGTTAATGAAATATTTATTTTAAATATTTATTAAATGTTTAATTTCTATAGGTTTTGGGGAAACAAGTGGTATTTAGTTACATGAGTAATTTCTTTAGTGATGATTTGTGAGAATTTGATGCATCTATCACCCAAGCAATATGCACTGAACCCAATTTGTGCACAGTCTTTTATCCCACAACCCCTCTCCCACCCATCCCCCTGAGTCCCCAAAGTCCACTGTATCATTCTTATGCCTTTACATCCTCATAACTTAGCTCCCACTTATAAGTAAGAACATGAGATATTTAGCTTTCCATTCCTGAGTTACTTCACTTAGAATAATAGTCTCCAGTCCCATTCAGGTTGCTGCAAATGCCATTAATTCATTCCTTTTTATGGCTGACTAGTATTCCATCATATATGTATACTACAATTTCTTTAACATCTGGAAAAAATAATTGGTACTTTGTAGAAGGTATAATGTCTAGTTGTGAAAGTAATCTTGAAATAAAAATACATAATGAAAGAAAAATTAGCAAAAATCTGCTTCCAATGTTTTTAACATAAGTCAGTGTAATGCAAGAAGAATATATGTGCAAAATTCTCTTAAGGGAAGTGAAGACCTGGTTATTTAATTTTATAATATTAATAAGTAAATGAGAATTCAAATAAATTATGAAGCCACTCTTCTGCATGTACTATTTCCTCTGCTTGGAATACTCCTGCTAGGTGTATCCACATGGACCATCCTCTTACGTATCAGTCTGCTCATATTTCTTTTCATCAGAAGGATCTTTCCTGCTCCCCCATTTAAAATAGCATTTCTCATCACCCTTAGTGATTTCTTTACTGTCTCCCCACAACACACATAATAGAATGTAACTTCCCTGAAGGCAACACTACTGGTTTTCTTTGCTATTCTATCCCCAATGCTTAGAAGAGTACCTAACACATATTAGACTCTTTATAAACATGAATGAATAATATATAAAGTGCTCTTATAAATCAATAAGAACTAACAACCTCCCCAGCCCCACAAAATGAACAACACCATGAAAAGGCCATTCAATAAATATGGATATCTTAACTAATTATTCCAAAATGTAGGCTAAGCCAATGAAAGACATTTTTATAGGACCGTGGCAAAGATTTTAAAGATTGGTAATATTCTGTGTTAACAAGATGTGGAGAATGTAAAATATAAATTTGTAAGATTAATTTTTTATGGGCTACCAATGTTCTTTTGATCTAGAAAAATCTGGTAGGAATTTTTCCTATGAAAATATTTGTACAATTCTGTAAATATATAGTTTTTTGAAAGTTTGTCACATATTTATTACAGGAAAAAATAAACTATGCTTATCTCCTTTTGTATATGGGGATAAAACATAGGCAATAATATGTAGCTCAAGATAAAAAAATTTTTGTGGTACATAGGAAGAAAAACCTTGCTTCTGATTTTCTCTGGAAGGTGAAGTTGCATGATAATTTGTTTCCCATTTTTTAAGTAATTTTATTATCTTTGAAATCTGACAATAACATTTAACATTCTGTAATCACTAGGAAAATATAAAATATATAATTATAGTATTTAAAAGAATTTATGAACCAGTTTTCTCAGCTCTGAAGTCTTTTCCACAGAAGGTCCTACTGGTCTTTTTGTTATTTTAAAAATCCTCCTGAGTTCAATGTGTTGGTATTTCTTTCAGGTTGTTTCATTTTATGTTCGTAAGTGGGATTACTCTGCAGATTTCCTTTTTTCTTGTACTGTGCTGGTCCAGTTTGAGGTAATACAGCTACATTTCTATCATAAAATCAGCTCCTATCCAATCATGCCCCATGCTGTGCTTGACGTATGATCCAATGGCTTGAAATCCTTTTATGAAAAGCGTCATCTTTTTTCATGCCTCTGTGACTTTGTTCATGGTCTTCTCTCTGTCTGTCAGGCCCTTTGCTGTCTTCTTTCCTTTGGAAGTTTCAAATTATCTTTTGAGACACAGGTTAGATGTCCTCTCTTCTATGAAGTCTTCTCTCTCTTCCCCCAGGAGGTTTATTTTTTCCTCTGATCCTCATTATATAAATAATGTTATCACCAATAGCATTCATCACATCGTAGTGTAATTATTTTCCTGGATGTTTGTCTCCCTGTTCTAAATTGAGGCTATCTCTCATTCATATTTGTGTGTCTAGCCCCTGGATGCAATGTCTGGCTCATCATAGCTTCTCAATCTCAATAGATATCACTTGAATAATACAAAGATACCCAGGACCACCTGAGAGTTTATGAGTTAAAAGTTCACTATTTCCTTGCTCATCCTTTGAATGATGATTTAATTTTCCAGATTGATAAGGTCAGTGGTTACTGCATTATAATAGGGTGGGGTGGGGTTTAATGTCATCTCTCTTCAGCCTTCCTGTGCCAAGAGACCTAAAGAGGCTTTGCTGTTCCTCCTGGGACATGTTAAAATGTCCTTCACCTTTCACTTCTTCCTTGTTTTGTTCACTCTTGCCGTTCCTGGCTATTCATTCCTCTAGCTGCCCTTTTCTGTAGGCAGGGACACTTTATGATTCTTGGTTTCCAGACTCAATCTCATTGTGCATGTCTCCACTTGCTCCTCAAAACCAAACCCCACTCATATTTAGTAGGAGCAAGAAGCAATAAATATATAAGCCACAATGTGTATTATGAAAATTGTCATAATTAATACAGGATCTGAGAAAGAACCTAGTTTTTCCTATTGAATGTTCCTGTTTCTTAACACCTTCATTGATTTTCACTGATTGTCTTTTTTTTGCATTTCTGTATGATTTGTCTCATTCTTGGCTTCAGCTTTCCTACATTTCAACCTGAAAAGTAAGATTGCTAGCCTGAACCTGAATTGAAATGTAAATATATCTGGGATCTTCAGAAGTACCTTTGCTGTTTATGTGTCTACTAAATAAGAATGAAGAGTTGTTTTGTTACTCATCTAAGGAAAATTACTCATCTAAGGAAAATTTCCTGTAGAGGAAAACATAATGTGGGATTGAATATTTTTGTGCATACAAACCTAGAGATTAACCTGAAATCTTCTGGAGAGAAAAATCTTTGTCAGAAGAAAATGTTTTTATAGGATCTATGTGAGACACAAGGGCAACATAAAAGCTGCTTTGCACCTGGGATACCACACAGCGTGGTGTGGGCAGCAGGGGCCTCTGGAAAGGAAGCACCTCTTTGGCACCTCCTGTGTTTGCTGCATTAAGAGTGCCAGGAGCCAGCACCCTTGGCATAAATATTACCTCCAAACATCTTTATATTTATTTCTTTGCTAAAAGATGATGCTTAGTACAGCTATTATGGAAAACAGTATGAAGAATCCTCAAAAAATAAAAAATAGAAGTACTATATGATCCCACAATACCACTTCTGGGTTTATATCCAAGGGAAATAAAATCACTATTTGAAGAGATATTGACACTCTCATGTTCATTCCACCATTATTCACAATAGCTAAGATATGGAAACAAGCTATCCTTTTTATATACATATATGAATACACATACATTATATATATATCTCTATTTTATATATATATATGTGTGTGTATATACACACACCACATTTTATTCATTCAAATGTCAGTGGAAACAGAAATAGATTTTAAAATGTGGTTTGTGTGTGTATATATATTCTTTTGTGTATTCATATATATACGTGTGTGTATATATATGTGTATATATACACATATATATATACGTGTATATATATACGTGTATATATATGTATATATATGTATATACACGTGTGTGTATATATATGTATACACAAAATATTATTCACTCTTACAAAAGAAGGAAATTCTGCCATTTTCAACAACATAGATGAACATGGAGGACATTATGCCAAGTGAAATAAGCCAGAAAGCATGGAAGTCACGTCGCATGCAGAAAGATCTCACCTACATGTCGAATCTGAAAAACAAGTTGAACTCAGAAACAAGGAGCAGTATGGTGGTTACCAGAGGCTGCGTGTTGTAGGAAAAGGAAAGATTTTGGTGAAAGGGTGCAAATCCTTAGTTATAAGATGAGTAAGTACTGGAGGCTAACGTAGTTAACAATCATGTCTCGTATACTTGAAATTTGCTGAAAGAGTAAATCGCAAATGTTCTCACCACACATACAGAAAAATGTGAACTATGTAAGGTGATAGATATATTAATCAGATTGGTTGTGGTCATTATTTCACAATGTATCCATATATCACAACATCATATTGTGCACCATAAATATATGCAATTTTTATTTGTCAGTCATACCTCAGTAAAGCTGGAAACAATGATGCCTATTCATTGTGAAAATAATACAACATACAAAAAAGCATAATAAGAAAATAGCAGTCCCTCACAAGTTCATGACACAGATGTAGCTAAATACTTATGTCATTATTTTAATTATTTTATATGTAGTTTTTGTCTATCTTTCTGTTGAATATTACAGAACCACTTTTTTAAGATTTACTCCAAGCCTTATGCTCTCTTTACACTTTTTCTTAGTGTCTCCCCACCTCCACGCCGGGTAGCATGACTCTAACAAACAGTCTTGTCCCTCAATTGCTCTCAGTACATTCTTCTATCAAAAAATACATAATAATTTAGTTAACCTACTTGTATATGTATATGTCTTCCTTTTATAGATTGGAAGCACTTTTGATACAAGTACATAGACCAGTGTCTGGTTCATATTAAAATTTTATTGAATTAGTTGAATAAATACATGAATAAATAATTATTTAAACCACAAGATAAACATCTCTTTGTAAGTATCATATTAATAGCTTGCTGATATTCTGTCAAATGGATGTAACATAAGTAATTTATTGTTCCCTATTGCTGGAATACTGTTATTATATAAAATTATTATTATAAATACCATTGGCAGGATATATTTTTGTGTGAAAGTTTATATCTTACATTTTTCTGATTGTACAGTACATGAGGAATTACTGGATTAAAAGGCATAAATATTATCCATGACAGAATTGTTTTCCAAAAAGTCTGTATAAATTTACATCTCCAGCAGTGCATGAGCTTCAGTTTTGCCTCATTCTGGCCAACACTGAGTTTTATATATTTAAGTGGGTATGCAACATGTTTTTCTTTACACATTTGCATGTTAATTTAATTAAAATTTAATATATGTAACACATTTATATATTATTTAATCACATATACATATATGGTAAGAAAACCTATTATGTCACTTAAAATTTCATCTGAGACTGCATTTTTGAGCCACCAAATCTTTCTTACAAAGTAATTTTTTTTAACAAATCATATCAAGTTTGAAGGTGGCATCATTGAGCACAATCAAATCATAGATGTGCATGTGTATTAATCTGTTCTCATGCTGCTAGTAAAGACATACCTGAGACTGAGGAATTCATAAAGGAAAAAGGTTTAATTGACTCACAGTTCTACATGGCTGGGGGCCTCACAATCATGGCAGAAGGAAAGGAAGAGCAAAGTCACATCTTGTATAATGTCAGGCAAAAGAGCTTGTGCAGGGGAATTTCCATTAATGAAACCATCAGATCTGGTGAGACTTATTCACTACCATGAGAACATTATGGTAGAAACTACCCCCACGATTCAATTATCTCCACTTGGCCCCGTCCTTGACACGTGGGGATTATTACAAGTCAAGGTGAGATTTGGGTGGGAGCACAGTGAAACCATATCAGCTTGTGCGTGTGTATGTGTGTGTGTGTTAGTATAAATCATACTATAAAGAATATTATTGAGTTACTGATATGTGCAAATATGCATATTATAACTAACAAACTAGATAAAGAGCAAAATACAATTGAGTTATATATTATAATCCAATGTACATGACACCTCTTTCTTTCCTGCTTCTCCCTAGGCTGTGCAGCAAACTACACAGTACAATTGCCCTTACTTCTATCTCTATTATATATTTACCCGTGTTTGGTCATTTTATTTTTCAGGTCTGGTTTGGTAAGTTATTATGATTTGATGGCTCTTTAGAGTTTCTGAAGCATATTTTCTCCCTGCTGTTTAGAGAATATTCATTTTTTTCCTTCCTGCTTGATTACCATGGTGGAACTCTTGTATTTGGAAAAGCAATGGTTTAAATTTAATTTTGTTTTATTTTAGTTAGCAAAAATGAAACAATTTCACCATAACATTGGGCATTAGTCTTTTTCTTAAAAGTTGTGGATTGTCATTAACTGACAAATATTTTGCTGCCAAGATCTTGCAAGTACTGTGTTTGTTGTCTGATGCCAAACATCCTCTTTAAATGCTAATGAACAAAGTATGGCATGCATTCTGTTCTTGATAGATTATGCCTATACCTTCTGTGGTCAACAGAAGGGGAATTCCCTGCCCATATGATTTCCATTCTGGCACACTCATCTCCTTAGTACTTACAAGTCAGTTAGCATTTAGATGTATTACTCAATCTTATTCTTAGATTGAACAGAACAGCCACAGCTTAGCTGCTTCCACTAAACCTGAAGAAACAATTATGTGAGGCAGTTTTCCCTTACATTCCCCTACTAGACCCAAGTGAATACAGGAAATATTCAATTTTACATCTAAACTTATTTGTGCTAAACCTAAGTAACCTCTTGATCACACTGACTAGTTTGGCCTTTCCTCCACAGGCATTTTGAAGTCATCAAAGAGTTTCTAGATAATGAGGAAATCTGATTTGGTGAAAGATTTGGCAGAAAGGAGGATAGTGAAGAGCATGATGCAAAAGCAATTAGTAGGCTTTTGCAGTAATCCTGGTCTGTACTAAAATAGTATGATATTGATACATTAACTAGGAAAGGGCTTGGAAGTTGTAATGCGGCAACAGAGTGGACCATAGGCTCTAGGGCTAGCCCATTCTGAGTTTGAGTGAAGGCTTCACCCCATATAACTGTGTGATGTTATGTTTAAACCTCCTTAAATCCCTGTTTTGTCAAGTTTATCACCTGTCAAATGGTTATAATGATAGGACTTAAGATTCAAAATTGTTATAAAGATTATATGAGATAATGAGCTAAAATTTAGAACATAGTGCCTAGCTAGCACATGGTATGTGTTCGAAATCTATATTTGTTTTCTGTTGCTGGATAACAAATTACCACTAATTTAGCAGCTAACCAACAACATACTTAAAAAAAAATTCTTACTGTGTTTTTACATTAGAAGTACAGGCCCAGCTGCACAAGACTTCTGTTCAAGCTGTCAAACTGCATTCCTTCCTGGAGCTCAGGATCTTCCTCCAGCCTCAGTTGGTTGTTGGCAGATTTCAGTTCCTTGCACTGCAAAATTCAAGCCCCTATTTTTTTTATGTTTGTCAGTGGGGGCACTCAGCCACTAGGAGCCACCCACAGTTCTTTGAAAGTGGCCCTTTCACAGGTCCTCTCTCATCACAGCAGCTTACTTCCTCAAGGACAGCAGAGGGTCTCTCTGTTTGATCTGGAAAGAAAGAGTCATATATAATGTGAGGTAATGGAGTGACTCTCTCATCACCTTTGGCACATCCAATGGATTAGAAACAAGCTCTAGGGCTTGTAATTCCACATTCAAGAGGAATGGATTATACAGAGGCCACTGGGGTCATCTTAGAGTTCTTCGTATCTCAATATATGTGTTAGCTCTTGTGTTACTCAAATATTCTTTTTGTTACAAGACACAGAGACTGAACCTGAACTAAGTTAAGCAAAGTAACATCTAAAAAGGGAAGATTCAGTGGAAGTGTTCTGGAATTGCTCACAGAATTCAAGAATGGGCTGCAGGTATCAGGGTAGCATTACTGACTTTGGGAACCATGAACAAGGAGCCACAGTATCTCAGGAGACATGATGTCTTGACATAGCAGGAGATTCAGTTTCCTCATGTGTTGGCTTTGTCTGTTGGATTTACCCTCTTAAGCTTCTCCCTGAAACCTGGGAATATCCTGCTTAAAGGTTCATAACCCTGAACCTTCTCTGTGAGGTTACAGATTTCCCCTCGAACCTCCAAAAGAGACATGTTTCAAAAGGACTACCATTGGCTTGTGGTAGATCACGTGAATACTCAAAAGACCAATAACTCTGGCCAGGTAGATGGGGTGTCATGATTGACTTAGCCAAGGAGCATATCCTCCCTTGTGTTTGGAGCGAAATACATCAATTTCCAGAGAGTGGTGGGGCTATAAACAAAGCTAGGCAGATAAAAGCTTGATAGAGTGATTTTCCCCCAGTAAAATATCATGAATATTTTAAAACAAGTTGTATTAAGTACTCATAAAACTACTTCCTAAATTCAATAAATATATAATATTTTGCGATGTTTGCTTTGCCACATATATTTCAATCCATTTTGTTTTTGATCCATTTCAAATATATTGCAGACATCAGGATACGTCACCCTAAACACTTCAGTATGGCTAATATTAATTAGAGTCTGGTAAATTGAATTTGAAGTTAAAGTTCAAAGCATAAGTAGACTGTTAGATAAACCTAAAAGTATAAGCTTTACCAGCTAATTATTTCTAATTAACTTGGTTACCATTTTCCTAAATCTAGGTGACAAAAGATAATGACTATCTTTGGCATTTTATGAAAATGGAAAATTTGGTGGTACATGCCTGTAGTTCCAGGTACTCAGGAGGATGAGGCAGGAGAATTGCTTGAGACCGGAAGGCAGAGGTTGCAGCAAGCTGAGAGTGAGCCACAGCCTAGGTGACAGAGCAAGACCCTGTCTCAAAAAAACAAAGCAAAACAAAAAGAAAGAAACAGAACTTGTTTGAATACAGCTAATATGTTCAAATAATGTTAGGAACAAAGGGATGAACAACACACTAAACCCTCACTATTCATTGAAGTTATAGTATAGTACTATTCACTCATTTGTCCAAGTTAGAACCCTTAGAGTCATATGTCTCCCTCACCCCTATCATCCAATTGGTTGATGGCCAGCTAACGTCTTTCTATACACTTCCTCCTCCTTCCCCACTGTCTTCCTCTTTTCCAACTCTGTTGCTTTCCAATTCTCACCTTGCTCTGACAATAACTTCAAAAAATTTCTCCCTGATTTGGGTAACTCCTTTCAATAATAAACTAATCTTTAAAATGCCACTAGAATTTTCCCTCTAAATACAGATCTGGTTTTGTGATTCCTAAAACTCAATACTTCTCTTTTTCCTGTAGAAGAAAATGCAACATGTGGATGTGGTGGACAAGGTTTACTAAATTCTGGGTATTTTGTAAGTGTTCTTGTCAATATCCTAAATAACTGTAGAGAATATTTGTGCCATCCACATTTTGACCGGATTTGGATGCTTCAAATATCTGTTGATCTATATTGTTTCAAATTAACAAATGCCTTGAATTGGCCCTGAGGTGCTCTGGCTCAGGCTGATGTCACCGCATACCTTTGAGTGTTGTTATGGAATGATGCTCATATGAGCAAATAACAGACATTTATTGTGTTAAGTCACTTCAGTGGGATTTGTTTGTTATAGCTTCTAACATACTATAAATGGTACATGGTGCTAAAGGGCAATATGACTCTTCTGCCTGCAATATTTTTATGGAATGTTCCCAAGACTCACATTGGGACTGAGGGTATTTCATAGGGTTTCTATACTATTTGATCCAGAACAGTAAAAAGGCCAATTGATCAATAAATAAATAATAATAGGGAATTTATCCCTATTGGAATTATATCCCCTTCCACATATAGATAGTAAACAAGCCATTATAAAATACTATACAAAAGAAGGAATACTTCTTTTGTTTTATTAAGCTTAATTCTGTACTCACACTCTAGAATGCCCTAATTGAGACAGGGTCTATTAAATTGTCACTATTTAATTAGTTACATTTTATTTAGCTACAAGTAAATGCATTGAGTTTTAACCAAGTAACAGGCCTGCCTCACAATTTTAAAAGACAAATTCTGAATTTTGCATCAAATGGAAACTTGAATTTGCATAGGTTTAATGATACATTATTTTTGGTTTTGATGAGCCAAATATTTTTACTTTTCAGTGTTTTTGGTTTTCATGAGCATTGCATTTATAAACTCATTTTTAAACAAAGTTAAAATCCATTACATGGTGAAGATTATTTATAATATATCTTTGCAATTCCTAAAGTACTTTGGTAGAATTTTCATAATTTGTAATATCATTTAGGTGTAGAAAATAAACTGTTTTTATGTAGTAGAAAAATTTTATAGGTCTCTAAACAATCTGTTATTATAAAAGCTTTCCCAAGATTCTAATTATCTATCTTCCTAATTCACTATATAATAAAGTTTAGTTTTCATAAATTTCAACCAAAAAATATAGCACTTCATTAGCAAAATTGAAATGCATTAAAAGTTCACAAATGAAAGAACTTATAAAATACATGCATAATTTTTAAAAATCAATTGATATAGATTTCTCTGACAATCAAAGGTGTAGTATGAATACTTTATTGTCTAAACCTGAAGATGTTGCAACCACCGTATCCAAGGACGCACCACGTTGTCATGGAAACAGCATGGGTTTCAAGTCAGAAAGACCCTGGCCTTGCAAACATAGAATTTATAAACTTGGGCAAGATATTTACCCCTCTAAACCTATTTCTATATTAAAAACTGAGTCCATCATACCTACTGAATAAGGCTACTACGAATATTAAAATTTCCACTGTATCGAAAATGCTTCACACATTTGTTAGCTTACAGAACAAAAAGTATTAATTTCCTGCCTTTGGTTTCCTCTAAAGAAATTAAAGGCAGAAGATATTTATCTTGTAAAGGCACTAATGATTGATCATATACCCAGGTAAAATAAATGTATGTTTAGAATGTGGTGTATGGAAGTCAAACACAAACTCTAGAATGTAGATTATCCCCAACAAGTGTGAAAATACAGAGAAGCTAGAATGACAGAAACATGGTTTCCAGACCTACATCTCTACCAGTTCGATTTGTGCCTGTGAGAAAATAAGTGCATTTCACAGGCTCTCAGCTTTTTAAACTACAAAATATGACAAAATGAAGGTGTTGAGAAAGAGGATCCTCTTCTAGCGCTAAAAGTTTTATTTTCATTTTTTCTTTTTGTTAGAAGAAAGCTCTGGAAGATCTGGGTACTGGAAAAGTTTGAATTTTTCTTAGAGAATGATAGCCTTGTATTTTTCTTTTTATGCTTTCTCTTTCAATAGGCTTTTTACTCCAATATAAACTAAATCATAAACAATGCTCCATCTCACCTCACAAATTTCCTCCTCTGTTTGTTTGCTCTTCAGCCTCTTTAATTGAATTCCCGATATCTCAAATTCTCTAAAGCATTGCTTTTCAAAATACTTCTATAATGATCACTGCAAAGCTATATTTTCAAGACAGTGGTATGCATTCTGTATGTTTCTTCAATCCATTACTCCCTATAGAGTTGTTCCCTACAGTTGGTTTGTTAACATGGAGAGAGTATAAACTTTAAGACACAAACCCCTTTATAGGACTCTATATGTATATTGGAAGAAGCAGAGTATTGGATGGTAATAAGTGCATTTATAAGCATTATTTCTATAGTGAAAAAAAGGTTAATTTGAAAGTCATTTCTCCATTCAAGAAGAACAATTTTCTCTAGTCTTCTGACTATTTATAGAAAGACCTTTACATGTGCAAACTAATTAATAAATGAGATCAATTTCAAGGTATTTTTTCTGGTTCATCACCACTTAATCATTCAATTTAAAAAACATTTTAAAGGCCAAGTCTAAAATAGATTTGCACCCATGCCCCCAGTGTGAATTTTTCATTCTTTACAACATGCAGTAGGTACTGTATAATGACCTTTTCTCTGTTTGGAACAGGGATTAGAATAATACATTTGACCCTTTAAAGTCACCTGGGAGAGATGTTAGTCTCCATGTTCAATAAACTGAAATATGTCTCAAGTGTCCGAAGGTTAAGGCCATGACTTTAAACTATTTAACACAGAGTATCGTACTGATTCACTTAGACTCTCAGACTTTTAAAAAAATTATTCAACTGAATTATATATACTTTATCAGAACAATTTCTTTTCTTCATACAATTAAAGCAAATACTTTACATTGCAAATAAGGCAAGTTAACCTAGATGCATTGTGCATTATAATAAAATTTATAGCTGCATAAATAGTAGTGTAAACTTACAGAAAGACTAGTAATTATAGTGCCATTGATGGTCTTTGTTGCTTTAATTCTGAGGCAGCCAGAATGATTAAACTGAATCTTAATCGACTTCTCCATTAAAAATGCTGGCAGAGGAGCTCCTTTAACCTTTCCCATTGATTGAACACAACAATCACCATTCAATTATAATGCAAAAGGACATTTGTTATAATGTAGAAAAGATGCATGAGCCATTTCCTTTTACTCAAGACAATCAATGAGATGACTCCTACTTCTGCAAAGGTGAGAATGCTCTACCTGGGAGTCTGATAAAGCCAAAACTAAACAGAAACCTCCTCATCATTCAGAGGAGCAGGACCATACAGAAGAAACTAATCTGGAAGAGATTCATTTAAAATAAATGTATTTTCTATTACTATTTACCCTAGCCACATTTATCCTTGATATGTTGTTTCTCTTCCTATGATTTCAAAGTACTTACATTACCATGATCAAAAGTTTAATGGTGAATTAATGAGGATGGTTACTTGGCCTTTTATATGTGTTCTCAATGCATGCTTAATCAGACAAATCAAGGCAATAGAGGTAATTGAAGTAACTGAATTTTAGACTAGGAAGTTGTCCTCAAGATTAACTGATTTACCTAAGGTCAGACAGCTAATTGTAACTAACCCTGACTAGGATCTGGGTCCATTAATTCCCCATTCAACATGTGTTGCATTTGTCACCTCTGAAGTGTATTTCATTTTTAGTCATGTTTTTTACCTGATGCTATGCTTGTATGGAATGCTGCAGTTCGGTACTTACATCATATAACCTACAACAAAAAACAAGTTATACAAGTATAGCTGTGTTTCTCTGCATACATAGTGTTGGTAGATTAAATATGGCCATGGATTCTTTGCTACCCTTCCTATTGAGATGTAGAGTATAAGACTCCTCCCTGGAATTTAGACTAACTTACTCCTATAGTATTGTGGCAGGCCAGGTCTCACTAACTCAGGCCTCCATTACAACTGTCCCAGCACTTATTGAGTAGCTAGGTTAAACATTAAAAGCTGATTGAGCCAGTGCCCTATACAATGGCTGGAATGGAACAAAGAGCCCACTGAGAGTTTTGTCTAGGCCTTTCCTGGACCTTGAAGCATGAGAAGATAATGAAAGAATCCTAACAGGACCCTTTTACGGTTAAACAAGTCTTACTGGGGGTCTGAGGAAACTCCCCAGGCCTCCACAAACAAGCTTATTGGAGTGTAAAAAACTCCCCAAACCTCTATGATTTATCAGGAGACAAGATAAGAGCAATCACCCCAGCACCTAGACCCATTTAGATTAAATCAACTTACTGAGGCTTCAGCAGAAAGTCTTCAGGAGTCAGACCCATTTAGATTAAATCAACTTACTGAGGCTTCAGCAGAAAGTCTTCAGGAGTCAGATCTAGATTAAGTTACTCGCCAATGTCTTTAGATGAATGCACACTGACATGTAGACATATAGCTTAGAAGATATATAAGCTCTGAAAAACTTTGTAATTTTGAGTTGGTCTGGCAATGATTTCCAGACCTTCTCCCTGTAACTGAGTACAGAAGTAAAACATCCTCCCCAGTTCATCTGCATCTCATTATTGGGCCAGAAGAAATAGCAGCCCAATCCTCAGTTTGGTCTGGGAACAGTATGAATATTTGTCCCCCACAAACCTCATGCTGAAATATGATCCCTGGTGTTGGAGATGTGACCTAATGGAAGGTGTTGGTGTCATGGGGTAGGATCCCTCACGAATGGCTTGGTGCTTGTCCTCATAGAAATAAGTGAGTTCTGGCTCTATTAGCTTTAATGACAGCTGGTTGTTTAAAAGAGCCTGGTACCTCCCCCATCTCTGTCTTGCTGCATCTTCCACCAGGTGATTTCTGCACAGGTTTAATAGCCACCCCGCTTCTTCTGTCATGAGTATATGCAGTCTGAAGCCCGTGCCAGTGCCTTGCTGTAGAATTGTGAGCCAAATTTAATTTCCTTTTCTTATAAATTATCCAGCCTGGGGTATTCCTTTATAGCAACACTAAATGGACTAAGACACTTGAGCAGTAAAATGTGATGGAAGTGACATTTTTGGGATTTCAGATGCTGTCATATTGAGCCTTGCAATTTTTGCCCATGAATCTTGGAATGCTTGATTTTTGGAAGGCTAACGTTTTAGATCACCCTGTTATAAGGAAGCTGAAGCTGTCTACATGGGACAGCTGTGAGGAGACAGAGAAACCCAAACATCTCTACTGTTCAGCTATCCCAGGCCAGAAAACAGAAAGGTAAATAAAGAAGGCATCTTGGACATGCCAGGCCAGCGGGCATGATGTGGAGAACCACCAAGGAAAGCAACTGACATCCAGAATGAAGGCCCAAGACATAATTTAGCCAAACCATGACAACTGACCAGTTGTCCTTTCACATCCCCTCAGCTTGACAAAACTTCTTCAGACAGCTTTCTTCCTGACTATAGAGCCACTGGTTCCTTTCTTAGAGCATTTACTTTAGATTGCTTGCAATTGTAGATTACCTGGCCTTTTGAAATGTAAATCCTACGGCTTCTTGCCAGTTTCATAACCCAGGAATGCCTTTCCTCAAGGACTTGCAGAAGCCATTTTTAAAAATTGAATCATTAGGAAAGATAGCTACCATCTCCTACTTTCTATCACAGGACAGGAGCCTAACTTAGCAAATACAGACAGCCTAATCACATTGACCAACACCCCCTCTATGTCCTCCAATACTTTTGCACTAGCTTATCCAAGCACTTAAACTCTCTGGACTTTTTGTTTCCATGGAGTTGAGTTTAACCTCTCTCCCCTATTGCAACAATCTTGAACAAAGTCTTCCTTGCCATTTTAACTCTGTGTTATGTGATTTTTTCTTTGACACCTCCAACCCAGCTATATGTCTCTCTCCATCTGAGACTCTACTCATCTAGGAGTAGGAATAAATCACTCCTGTGGTGCCTACCCCAGTTCCTGACTCACAAAAATCATTAGCATAATAAGATAGGTGTGGTTTTATGCCACTAAGTTTTGGTATAGTTTGTTACGCAGCAGTAGATAACTGGAAACTCTCTCTCTCAGTCTCTCTCTCTCTCTGTTGTTTTCTCTATCTCTCTATATATATAAATATATATATATATATTTATATATATACGTGTGTACATATACACACAGTAAGTCTTCATTTAATGTCATTGATTTTAATGTTATTGACATTCTTGGAAACAGCAACTTTAAGCAAAATGATGTATATCAGGTGCTTGAATAATGTTTTCATCAATGTCATTTTGTTATAACATTGATGAGAAAAAACTGGTTTTAATCTGTAAGGCCGGTTGCCTTGCCAGGAGGCCGGACAAACCTACTTCTGCACTTGGCACCCACCTCTGCACT
Source organism: Cacajao melanocephalus (assembly GCA_963573385.1). Lineage (NCBI taxonomy): Eukaryota > Metazoa > Chordata > Mammalia > Primates > Pitheciidae > Cacajao > Cacajao melanocephalus. Next base: position 152,233 of record CAUYLG010012219.1, on the reverse strand, counting down.
CAGCACCTGGCCCTGCACACGGCACCTACCTCTAAGCACATACTGTCCTGAAAGGATCCGGCTGACGTAACCCTAGCCGGATCTTGCGTTAGGAAAAACCCACCCAACAATCTACCTACCAATAGCAGCCCGCCCCGTCTCAATCCCGCTCCCCCGTAACCAATTAGAACACCCAGCCACTCCTCATTCCCTTGAGCTATAAAAACCCCACGTCCCAGGATGTCAGTGCGACTTCTCTGGCCCCCTTTCCCCAGACCACAGAACCTCGCCCAGGAGCTGAATAAACTGGCATTTAATTTTCTTATACGGGCCTCAGTTTCCTCATTTTAAACCCGGCAATAACCCTTACAAGTGGTGCCGAAACCCGGGAGGAGTTCAAGACCCCTCCTGGGGGAAACTGACTCCTCCATCCTGAGCCGAACCAGGGAGCCGCAGCCCCTCCAACCATCTACAGCCATCACTCAGTAAGACTCCTATTGCCCATAACCCCATCCTCTGTTTTCTCTGAACCTTGGGGTGCCCTGTCCATAATCGCGGCTGCATCAGGGACTCCTTCTCATCTCGAGCTGTGGGCCTCATGGAGACGTCCCGGTGCCCCTGCTCGCCTGCCCCAGAAGACAGGAATATTGTGGAGATGTCCCTATACTCCTGTCCTTCCCCCTAATCTCCGGTACTCAGGTGTTGAGGTCCGGGACGCCATTCCTCACTCCTGACTACCCCGCGACAGAGAGCGGACTATGGGTAATCAGGAGTCCCGCCTAGACCCCAAGTCGCCATTGGGATGTCTAGTCCAAAATTTACCCAAGCTGGGCCTCTCCATAAAAAAGAAAAGGCTGCTTTTCCTCTCCACCGTGGCCTGGCCCCAGTATCCTCTGGACAATCAGTCCAAGTGGCCACTGGAGGGAACTTTCGATCTTGGCATTCTAACCGATCTAGACAATTTCTGTCAAAGGAATGGTAAATGGTCAGAGGTCCCCTATATTCAGGCCTTTTGGTATCTTCGCTCCCATCCCACCCTCTGTTCCTCTTGTACTGCCGCTCAGGTGCTCCTGGCCAAAGAAACTCCCTCACCGCCCTCGGCCCTTCCCCCATCCTCTTCCTTTTCCGACCCCGACCCACCCAAAGAATTATCCTTTCCACCCGCCCAACCCACGAATCCCCCGCCATATGTGGAACCCCAACCCCCTCCAGCTCCTCCTCTTCCTGGCTCCAACCTAGCTTCTCCTATCAGCGCTCACACTTGCAGTGCTTCTAACAATGACAACTCCCTCCTTTGTCCCCTTTGCGAGGTCACCGGAGCGGCGGGCGTTGTCCAAGTACACGTTCCCTTCTCTCTCTCTGACCTATCTACCATTGAGAAACACCTAGGGTCCTTTTCCACCAATCCTACAGCTTACACTAAGGAATTCCACTACCTCACCCAGGCTTACGACCTTACCTGGCACGATACCTATGTAATTCTGTCCTCCACTCTCACTCCAGATGAGCATGACCACATTCTTATGGCGGCGCGGGCGCACGCTGATCAGGTACATCTCATAGACAATCAGATGCCAGTAGGTGTGGCAGCAGTCCCCGAGGCCGACCCTAATTGGAATTATCAAACTGGTCAAGATGGCCGCCACTGCTGAGACCAAATGCTACAGTGCCTCCTAGCGGGCATGCAAAGCGCAGCCCAAAAGGCAGTTAATTATGATAAGGGAAATAACTCAGGGCCCTACTGAAAACCCCGCTGCCTTCCTTGACCGATTAACTAATGCTATAATCCTTCATACCTGGCTGGACCTGTCCTATTTACCGGGGGCTACACTTCCAGCCACTCACTTCATCTCTCAGTCAGCAGCTGACATTAAAAAGAAACTTAAAAAGGCTGAGGAAGGCCCCCAAACCCCCATACGAGACCTGGTAAACATGGCATTTAAAGTTTTTAATGGCCGAGAGGAAAAAGCTGAGGCCACCTGCCAGGCCCGTCTACAGCAAAAGGTAAGCCTCCAAACCCAAGCTCTTGTGGCAGCCCTGAGGCCGGCAGCCCATCAGGCACCTGGTGAAGGGGATCCATTGAAACCCGCCAAGAACTCCGGAGGCATTCCGCCTGGGCCCTGTTTCAAGTGCGGTCAGGAGGGACACTGGGCATGTCAGTGTCCATGTCCCCAACCAGCTACCAAGCCCTGCCCAAACTGCAAGTAGCTTGGACATTGGCACAGTGATGCCCATCCCGGGCTACAGGCCCACCCCCTGCACCTCTATGCGGAGGTCAGGCCGGTCCGCAGGAAGCAATCCCATCGCTTTAACTCCTCGGCCTTCTGGACAATTGACGCTGCCCAGACTCGAAGACCCCCATCACCCTTGCCAAGCCCAGGGTAACACTACAGGTAGCGGGTAAGTCCATTTCCTTCTTAGTAAACACAGGGGCTACCTATTCTGTATTGCCTTCCTACTCAGGACCTAGTATACCTTCCCAGGTTTCAGTCATGGGGATTGACGGTAAGCCTTCCTGCCCTAATCAAACTCATCCTTTAGCCTGTGTCCTCGAGGGACACCCTTTCTCTCACTCCTTTGTAATCATACCCTCATGCCCAGTCCCCCTTTTGGGACGGGACATTCTCCAGACTGTGGGGGCCACTCTCCAACTCACCGGCCCCCCCCAGTCAAGCCCATCATCCGCGTGCCTCCTACTGCCACTCTTAACTGACACCACGCTCGGCCCTAACCCCTCGCCTCGGCCGCCCATCCCTCCAGACGTAGTTAATCCCTTGGTATGGGACACCTCCAAACCTGTAGTGGCCAGACACCATACCCCGGTTAAGATATGGCTCAAGGATCCTACCCACTTTCCTTCAGGTCCTCAGTTCCCCATCTCGAAGACCCACCATCAGGGCCTGAAGCCTATCATCACCCGCCTGCTAGCTCAGGAACTACTCATACCCACCAGTTCCCCTTGTAACACTCCTATCTTGCCGGTCCGAAAGCCATCTGGAGACTACTGCCTGGTTCAGGACCTGCGTCTCATCAACGAGGCAGTGGTACCCCTCCACCCCGTAGTCCCCAACCCATACACCCTATTATCAAACATTCTCTCCACTACCTCTCATTTTACAGTTCTTGACCTCAAGGATGCATTCTTTACCATACCCCTTCACCTTGAGTCCTACTTTCTCTTTGCCTTCACCTGGACCAATCCTGACACCAACCTGTCACAATAGCTTACCTGGACGGTCCTGCCTCAGGGATTCAGAGACAGCCCTCACATTTTTGGACAAGCCTGGGCAGCCAACCTTAGCTCCTGCCCCCTTCAACCCAGTCTCCTTCTCCAGTACGTGGACAACCTGTTACTTTGTAGCCCCTCCCTCTCCCTATCCCAACAGCATACTGCCACTCTCCTTAACTTTCTTGGATCTCAGTGATACCGAATATCTCCCTCCAAAGCACAGTTATCAGTTACCTCGGTAGTCTATTTGGGCATTTGCCTCACCCCTGAAACTAAAAGCCTAACAAACAACTGATCGCTGAAAAGCACTTCTTTCACTGCAACCCCCGGAGACTGCCGACCAGATTCTCTCCTTTTTAGGATTTGTAGGATTCTTCCGCCACTGGATACCTAACTTTGCCTCTCTAGCTAAACCTCTGTACGTAGCAGCTAAGGACACCCCCACGGGACCTCTCTCCCATCCTGAGGTTGTAAAACTGGCTTTCACAACCCTCCAAACTGCTCTGTCCACCGCACCCCCACTTCATCTGCCAGACCTCAATTGCCCCTTTCATCTGTTCACTGATGAGAAACAGGGCGTTGCTGTCGGGGTTCTAACCCAACCCCTGGGTCCTGTGTTCTGCCCCCTAGCCTACTTATCGAAGCAACTTGACCCCATGGTCAGGGGGTGGCAGCCTTGCCTGCGGGCCCTGGGAGCAGCAACAGAACTTACCAAGAAATCCCTAAAACTTACCCTGGGCCAGCCCATCTCACTGTTCTCTCCTCACTGGCTCACCAACCTCCTCTCCCACAAATCTCTCGCTCACCTAGGGCCCTCCTGTCTACAGGAGTTCCACCTGCTCTTCATTGAAGATCCTTCGGTCAGCCTTCATCCTACTTCCCCACTCAACCCGGCTACCTTGCTTCCCCTTCCATCCCTTCCCCCTTCCCCAGCCCACTCCTGCCCTGAACTGATGGATGCACTTACCAAACCTCGGGAAGGCCTATCCGACCTTCCCTTACCTAACCCAGACCTCACCTTCCATGTGGATGGAAGTTCAGTAATGACAGCCAACAGGCGGCGAAAGGCAGCCTATGCAGTAGTCACAGATTCAGCCACCCTCGAGGCACGTCACCTCCCTGATGGAACCACATCCCAAAACGCGGAACTCATTGCCCTCACCCGAGCTCTTACACTAGCACAGGAAAAGTGAGCAAACATCTATACTGACTCAAAATATGCTTTTCTTATTACCCATTGCCACTCTGCCCTCTGGAGAGAGTGGGGATTCCTTACCACAAAGGGGTCCCCCATAATCAATGCTACGCAAATCTCTAGCCTCCTACAGGCCTTACACTGTCAAGGACACCAGGCCCAGCATGATGCCGTCTCCTGGGGCAATGCACAGGCAGATACAGCAGCAAAATCTTTAACGCCAAGTTAGCCCCTACCCCTGTTCTCTTCTTTACCATGGCCACACAGCCTGTATACTCACCATCAGAAAAACAGGCCCTCATATTGAAGGGGGGAACAGAATCTAATCAGGGCTGGATCTTCCTAAATAACAAAATTGCCCTTCCCCGGGAACAGGCCCCTAAAATTATTGCTGAAATCCACCAATCTTTACATATAGGGCCTAAGGCGTTACACCGCTTTGTACAGCCCCTCTTTTTCTCAGCAGGTCTGCAACAAACAACTGAGCAGGTACACAAGGCATGCGTTACTTGCTCTAAAGTCTCTCCTCAGGAAGGCTTAAGGCCACAGTTTCCTACCCACCAAATGCATGGCAACCTACCGGCCCAAGACTGGCAAATTGACTTCACTCATATGCCTACTCACAAAAAGCTCCGCTACCTCCTAACTTTTGTAAATACCTTTTCAGGTTAAATTGAAGCCTTCCCCACCTCCTGAGAGACAGCAGACACGGTGGCCTCCCTTCTTAAGAAATCATCCCTCGCTTTGGCCTACCTGCCACCATCCAGTCAGACGACGGCCCAGCATTTACAGCCCAAGTAGTCTAGCTAGTCACCAAGTCTCTCAACATCTCCTGGAAGCTACACATCCCTTACCATCCTCAGTCATCGGGTAAAGTTGAACGGGCCCATGGCATCCTCATTGGCCAAACTTGCTATTGAGGTAAAACTCTCTTGGCCCACACTTCTACCTCTGGCTTTGGCCTGAGTCCGGGCCACCCCACGGGGACCAATGGGCCTGAGCCCCTTTGAATTGCTGTATGGCCAGCCTTTCCTGGTTTCCCATAACCTCCCCATAAAACCACCCCCACTGGCCTCCTACCTTCCCTTTCTCTCTCTCCTTCGCCATCTGCTTAGGGAGCATGCAGATCGCACCCTCCCTGTGGTCCTAGGACCGAAGGACCCCCATCCCGCAACGCCTCTCCAACCAGGCGACAGCATTCTCCTCCGAGAACTCAAACCAGGATCTCTACAGCCCAGGTGGTCGGGGCCCCACACTGTTGTCCTAACCACCCCTACAGCAGCCAAACTCCTGGGCCACACCCCGTGGTACCGTGTGTCTCGCCTCAGGCTGGCCCCTCAAAATGATCCGTGGAAATCCGAACCCCTGGGCCCCACCCGCCTCCGCCTTACCTGTTGCCCCGACCCGTTACCCTCGAACCCTCCAGAGCCTCCTCCTCACAGTCCTGATATCTCCTCTTGAAGCCAACTCATATGTTTGGTGCTTCTATATCCAGGAAACATGGGTTGAGGGTCCCACTACCAAGACCCACTTCATCACCCAGGCAGACTGTCAACCAGCTGGCTGTCAGTCTGCTGTACTCATCCTTATCCCACAAGGAAAAAGTACTGTCCTTCAGGAAGGCCATCATTTTCAGCATGGACTATGTTTCCTCTCTGACCAGCCCCATGACTACTGCCGCTGGTGGAACGCCACCTTCAGCAGATGCCCCTATCACTCTTGTAACATTCACAAGCCACGACTCCCCCCTATCCAATAACCAATTATTAACCCTTCTCGCAAACGGAACTCTCCTTCTCAACATCCGCGACCCCTGGAACGAACGCTGGAACGTTGGAGTGCCTGCCAAACTGTATGTGGACTATACCTGGAAATACCCCCAGGGAACATGGCTAATATTCCGGTCCTATACCCGCATTGTCCCTGAAGGTGCAGAACAACTCACCTCTGTAAGCCATACACTCTTAAAAAATGAGGCCACCCTAACCAACCAATTCACAGAAAGTGCCTCCCAACCTTTCTCCTGGCTAACTCTACTACAACAGGGGAAAGGGGGTCGATGTGTTAAATCTAACCAAAACCGTTAGCCTCACCCACTGTTTTCTATGTGCCTCTCTCAGCAGTCCCCCTTTGGCCGCAGTTCCCCTGAGGTTCAGGTTCAACCTGTCACAGTCACCTACGGGGCCCGGCACCACCTTAACAGATATACCCTTGTTCAAGGTGCACTCCCAAAATTTTTCTCTCTGCTACAAGATGGCCAGCAGCTTCAGGCTCAACTGTAACACCACAGTAAAAGTAAAGTCCTCCCTCTACGCGCCACCAGGAGGATTCTTCTGGTGTAATGGAACGTTAACCAAAGTTATTAATGCTTCCTTTCCTTTTCCTTGTGTGCCCATCACCTTAGTCCCGCAGCTAGAGGTATATGGACAGGCTGAATTTCTATCCCTCCTTCCACCCTCCCTTAATCACCGAGACAGATGAGCAGTTTTCCTCCCGATGGTCGTGGGTCTCTCTCTAGTGTCCTCTCTGGTGGGAGCCGGGCTGGGTAGCGGTGCTCTAGGCTACAGTGTCACTTCAGCCTCTCAATTAGAGGACAAGCTTCGCGTGGCCATCGAAGCATCGGCCACCTCCCTAGCCTCCTTCCAGCGACAGATCACGTCTCTGGCCCAGGTAACGCTCTAGAATCGATGGGCCCTTGACCTGTTAACAGCAGAAAAGGGAGGTACCTGTCTGTTTCTTCAGGAACAATGCTGCTATTATATCAATGAAACAGGCCTTGTAAAGGAAAATGTCAACACACTCTATCACCTCCAAGAGGATCTCCACAAAAGGCAAAATGCATCAGTCTCGCCTCTCAACTGGTGGCAATCCCCCATGCTTACCTGGCTGGCCCCTATTATCACTCCCGTTATCGTTATTTGCCTTCTGTTAATGTTAGCCCCTTTTTTCCTCAGGTTTCTAAAGGCCTGCATAAGGGAAATTTCCAGGGTGGCCGTAAACCAGATGTTACTTCACCCCTATATCCGACTCCCAACCGAGGCACCAGCCAATTGACCCTTCCCCCTCACTCCGCCCCTATTCAGCAGCAAGTAGTCAGAAAGAAGCGGCGTCCTATATCATCAAAAGGGTTGGAATGTAAGGCCGGTTGCCTCGCCAGGAGGCCGGACACACCCACCTCTGCACTTGGCACCTGGCCCTGCATATGGCACCTACCTCTAAGCACATGCTCTCCTGAAAGGATCTGGCTGACGTAACCCTAGCTGAGTCTTGCGTTAGGAAAAACCCGCCCAACAATCTACCCACCAATAGCAGCCCGCCCCGTCTCAATCCTGCTCCCTTGTAACCAATTAGAACACCCAGCCACTCCTCCTTCCCTCGAGCTATAAAAACCCCACGTCCCAGGAAGTCAGCGCGACTTCTCTGGCCCCCTTTCCCCGGACCATAGAACCTCGCCTGGGAGCTGAATAAACTGGCATTTAATTTTCTTATACTGGTCTCAGTTTCCTCATTTTAAACCTGGCAATAACCCTTACAAATCAACATCAACATCATTTTGCTTCAAGTCACAGTTTCTAAGAACCTACTGACAATGTTAAGTGAGAATTTATATAGGTTTATCTCATATCTATATAATGTATTGATATGTTCTATATTAATACATTATGTAGATGAAGTTCATAAGCATACATTTCTAAATGCATTCAGTGGGGGGCTAGAAATATAAAGTTCATGTTACTAATTTACTTTAGAGCATGCACTGGAGGTTCAGTGCACTTGGTTATTTAGGAGAACATGTACATCTTCACCTTAACTACATTGAGTATGTGTCAAATCACTAAAACTAAAACCTTATTAGATGCATAATTATTTTGTATGCACCTATGCAACTGTTTACATGTAGCCAGCCCCAAATTCCCAGAACCTTCTTTCAAAAGTGAGCTTGAATGTACGACTATTAGAAATAAGTATTTTTAAAAGTAGATTCAAAACTATTTGAAATTGTCTATTAAAATAACAGAAGAGCAAACTGACACAAGAACAGAAAACCAAACACTGCATGTTCTCACTCATAAGTGGGTGCTGAACAATGAGAATACAAGGACACAGGGAGGGGAGCATCACACACTGGGGCCTGGAGTGTGGTGGGCTAGGGGAGGGACAGCATTAAGAGAAATACCTAATGTAGATTATGGGGTGATGGATGCAGCAAACCACCATGACACATGTATACCTTTGTAACAAACCTGCACATTCTGCACTTGTACCCCAGAACTTACTTAAAGTATAATAAAAAAATAAAAGATCATAAAAAGTAAGACAAACAAAACAAAGCAATCTTTTCTCTGTAAATGACCTAAATTTGAAATAACAATCTTTTTAAATTAAGAGCAAACAAGTTTCAAATTTTAGGTTTAAAAGAGAAAATAATTTTTCAAAGTTGTAATGACACTTTTAAGAAAGGTGTAACTCATTAGATTAAAATCATTTTACTGCATTCTCAAGTTAACATGTACATTTTTGTGGAATAAACACCATTTCTAACTGAAGGAAAACTTAGAATATCTCTTAGTCTAAAACTGGTTTGACGTGACTACTGTGACAGTTACTTCTGAGAAACCTGTTATGCATGGAGTCAGTTTTAATATTCAAGTTTGTCAACCAAGCCATTTCAAGGGCATATCCAGAGGTCTCCTAATGTCTAGCTCTGCTATACTACTTGTGATGGGAAAGAAACTTTCAAAATCTATACTTTTGAGTATAAGGTCAAAGTATTTCTTCTCAGGACATTGTTGCTAAATCTGCTTCCTTATTATGAAAAATTATAACATATATAAATCTCTAAAGTGTGTGTTTTATTGCTTTATTTTCCGTATACTACATGGCTATATTATACCTTTTAATAGTTTTCCAGGTTATAACATAAAAGTTGCTGTTTTATGATGTTTTTTGAAAATATGTTGACAGTAGTATATACACTTCACATATGTGTTTTGTGAAAGCAATTCCTAAATGAATACTCCAGTCTTACTATCATGGTGGGCTACCAGTATAGCAGCTCTGAAACGGCTTGGAATATTAAAATGAATGCTTGAAGAAGGAACACAGAGCAGATTAAGTACTTGGGTTGACTCCGGGTAGATTTGGAACTTCTCAACTCATGCTCTGGGCATAGCGACTTCAAGGCAGACCTCTGGCAAGTGGCAGATGAATTGATAACTTCTTCTCTTGGGCTGAAAGGTTTACCATCACACTTAAGAAATAGGGCAAGCTTTGTCCATGTAATATATTTTGATTGTATCACTTGTTGAGCAGAAAGTTTTGATGGGTGATTGCCCCAAGAATTTAAGTTCTTCCAAAGTCAACCTACTTGCATTACTTTACACTGATGATGGCTGTGAAGGAATGGATAGGTTCTTTTGTGATAGCATTGTGCCCCTGACCCTTGTCTGTTACTTAGTTTTATAACATGTCCTAGAATTTATACATTCTGGTTATGCCAACTCACCACATTCCTTTCTTTATACTGATAGAATGACAGCAGTAAGAGTGGAAGGGATTTAGATTAGGGGTTAAACAACGTTTTGATTATCAAGTTACACAATTGTTTTAAAAATGTATTGGAATTCTCTTGCCAAAAGGGTTTGTTTGGGTTAACTCTTTTCTAAGGGAGTTTAAGTGACTCAAAGAACACATATTTCATCATTTGCCATAGGCACATAAAAATAAATCCCAACCAGACAAAAGACAAAGTGTACTTTGGATTCTGAGTGGCTCTCTTGGTCACCAGGAAGCTGGCCTTAGAGTTTAAGAATATGATTCCTAGAACTTGCTAACAACATGAAAATAGTCATTTTAGAAAGCACTTTTATTTCAAATGTATTTGTAAATATACATTTTAAAATAAATTATCACTTTTGCATTTTGTTTGGGTTTGATTAGTTATTGTCACTTTCCCTGAATTCAAACTTCCTTATATGTAGGTTTAATTTCTTGATAACATTAGGTATATTTGGAAGTGGTGATGTCTTGGATCTAAGAGAATATTGATAAAGTTACCTTTGTGCATTTACACATTCATTTATTAAACTAACATTTATTATGTCAGGAAGGGCTAGGTCCAAGAATAGCAATGAATCATCAGTTGAAAGAGAGTAGGGTACAAAAGGAATAAATCATATGGAGAGGAAAATAAAATAAAAACCTCTACTAGAGATCAGAAACTTTCCTTAGGAAAAGTAACTTAGGAAATGAGTAAGTGATTCATGAGAACAAAGTGGAGGAGTTTGCTAAGTGCATTCCTAGATTGGGGATGGTGGGGGTGAATATCTGTTGGGAATAATAAACAAAAAGTCTGATTTTGTAAAATGAATTAAGGTTTACATTTTTTTTTCTATTCTACAAAAAAGTTTTTACACAAAGATTTTTCTTGAAAAGTTTGAATGACTTGCCCATCTGTAAATGTGAGCTGAAATTTTTAAAAGCACAAATCAGAGCAAGTGGCCCGACCTTCTGGAGCAGGGTTTCTTGGAAGAAGCTCAGGAACACAAAAGAGGAGCAGCATTTAGGCCCCTTTTGCCCAACATATTCTAGGTCAGCACTAGGAATACATCGGGGTCAGAGCCAACTTTAGGCACTAGGGCCCTTATATTCTTTGATTAAGTAAGTTTTGCCTTGTCCCTAGAATGATCAAGAGCTGGGATATGGAAGCAAGACATGCAGGAACCTTAGCTGGACCCCATCCTGCCAGCTCAGCATTTGAGTTTGGGGGAGAGTCTAGCCTTTCTCCTGGCTTGATCAGATGCCTGTGATTCTAACCATGTGTCAGCTGTGGAAGAGGCAAGCTATTGACAGGAGTCACCTGTTTATTCATGACTGTAGGCAGCAACCCCTGTCTAGCATGATGGAGACAGAGGGCTGGATTCTAAGCATTGCCCTTGGTGAGTTGGATTATCACAACTCTGGGACAAATTCTTCTTTCAAAGGCCAGCCCTCGGCAGATCAGTCTCGGCCCGCTTAACCTGGGCTCTCAGAAATAATTGGAAAAAGCGTTCTGAGGTCAAAAATTTTGGCTTGCGTTAAAGTGGGATTTTATGACAAAATTTTATAAAGCTCTGATTTGTTCATATGAGGACAAATTTTAAAAGAGGGAAGTATAATATTGAGAGCTGCCCAAATTATCTTGGATGTTCACCCAGCACACACCCTCTTTTGCAGCAATCCCTTGGAATTAGTGTTACTTAAACAAAATGTATGTAATGCCACTCTGTATCTATCAGATATTCATGGTTATATTTGTATTTAGGACCATACTAAACTCTTCAGCATTTAAGTATGTACCTTCTGTGTCCCACTTAATGTTTTATGGCTTGAATTCTATTTTTTCTGATGTTACAACTTCTATTTTCTCTTTGTCAATGTTTTCCTCATCTAACTGAGTCCAGTTTTTTGTTTTTTTTTAAATCTTGATAACTTAATTGTTGGGTGACTTCTAACACTGGATTTTAATTTTTCAATATGAGATTCTTTTCTTTTAAAATAAAACATTTTACATTGAAAACATTGTAAATTTATAAGCAGTTTTAAGAGAGAGCTTCTGGGAATAGAACAGCTCCAGTCTGCAGCTCCCAGTGAGATCAATGCAGAAGGTGGGTGATTTCTACATTTCCAACAGAGGTACCTGGTTCATCTCATTTGGACTGGTTAGACAGTGGGTACAGCCCACAGAGGAGAGCCAAAGCAGGGTGGGATGTCACCTCACCTGGGAAGTGCAGGAGTCAGGGAACTCTTTCCCCTAGCCAAGGAGAGCCACAGGGACTATGCCCTGAGGAATGGTGCATGCCGGCCTATACACTACGCTTTTCCCATGGTCTTCACAACCCACAGACCAGGAGATTTCCTTCAGTGCCTATGCCAGCAGGACCAGTTTTCAAACATAAAACTGGGCAGCCATTTGGGCAGATACTGAGCTAGCTGCAGGAGTTTTTTTTTTTGTTTTGTTTTGTTTTTTTCCCCACACCCTGGTGGCTACTCACTAATGCCAGTGAGACAGAAATGTTCACTCCTCTGGAAAGGGGGCTGAAGCCAGGGAGCCTAGTGGTCCAGCTAGGTGGATCCCACCCCCACGAACCCAGCAAGCTAAGAGCCACTGGCTTGAAATCCTCACGACCAGCACAGCATCTGAAGTGACATGGGAACCTGGAGCTTGGTGGAGGAGGGGGGCCTCGGCGATTACTGAGGCTTGAGTAGGAAGTTTTCCCCTCACAGTGTAAACAAAGCCATGGGGAAGTCCCAACTGGGTGGAGCCCTCCACAGCTCAGCAAAGCCACTGTAGCCATACTGCCTCTCTAGATTCTTTGTCTCCGGGCAGGGCATCTCTGAAAAAAACCAGCAGCCCCAGTCAGGTGCTTATAGATAAAACTCCCATCTCCCTGGTGGAAGGGGTGGGTATGGGTGCAGCTTCAGCAGACTTAAACATCCCTGCCAGCCAGCTCTGTGCAATGGATCTCCCAGCACAGTGTTCAAGCTCTGCTAAGGGTCAGACTGCCTCCTTAAGTGGGTCCTTGACCCCTATGTCTCCTGACTGGGAGACACCTCCCAGCAGTGGCCGACAGACAACTCCTACAGGATGGAGAGAAACCAGTTCAAAAAAGCTGAAAATTCCAGAAACTAGAATGTCTCTTCTTCTCCAAAGGATCACAACTCCTCACCAGCAAGAGAACAAAACTGGATGGAGAATGAGTTTGACGAATTGAGAAGTAGGCTTCAGAAGTGGATAATAACAAACTCCTCTGAGCTAAAAGAGCATGTTACATCCCAATATAAGGAAGCAAAGAACCTTGAAAAAAGGTTAGAGGAATTGCTAACTAGAATAGCCAGTTTAGAGAAGAACATAAATGACCTGACGGAGCTGAAAAACATAGCATGAGAACTTCATGAAGCATATACAAGTGTCAATAGCCAAACTGATCAAGCAGAAGAAAGGATATCAGAGATTGAAGATCAACTCAATGAAATAAAACATGAAGACAACATTAGAAAAAAAAAAAGAATGAAAAGGAATGAATAAAACCTCTAAGAAATACGGGACTATGTGAAAAGACCAAACCTACATTTGATTGGTGTACCTGAAAGTGACGGGAGAATGGAACCAAATTGAAAAACACTCTTCAGGATATTATCCAGGAGAACTTCCCCAACCTAGCAAGACAGGCAAACATTCAAATTCAGGAAATACAGAGAACATCACAAAGAAACTCCTCGAGAGGAGCAACCCCAAGACACGTAATCATCAGATTCGCCAATGTTGAAATGAAGGAAAAAATGTTAAGGGAAGGCAGAAAGAAAGGTCAGGTTACCCACAAAGGGAAGCCCATCAGACTGGGAGTGGATCTCTCTGCAGAAACCCTATAAGCCAGAAGAGAGTGGGGGCCAATATTCGATATTCTTAAAGAAAAGAATCTTCAACTCAGAATTTCGTATCCAGTCAAACTAAGCTTCATAAGTGAAGGAGAAATGAAATCCTGTACAGACAAGCAAATGCTGAGAGATTTTTGTCAACCCCAGGTCTGCCTTACAATAGCTCCTGAAGGAAGCACTAAACAGGGAAAGGAACAACAGGTACCAGCCACTGCAAAAACATACCAAATGGTAAACACCATTGACATTATGAAGAAACTACATCAACTTACAGACAAAATAACCAGATAGCATCATAATGAAAGAATCAAATTCACACATAACAACATTAACCTTAAATGTAAATGGGCTAAATGCCCCAATTGAAAGACATAGACTGGCAAATTGGATAAAGAGTGAAGACCCATTGGTGTGCTGTATTTAGGAGGCCCATCTCACATGCGAGACCCATCTCATGTGCAAAGATATTGGCCCAAAATAAAGGAATGGAGGAATATTTACCAAGCAAATGAAAAGCAAAAAAAAAGCAGGGGTTGCAATCCTAGCCTCTGATAAAACAGGCTTTAAACCAACAAAGATCAAAAGAGACAAAGAAGGGTTTTACATAATGATACGGGGTCAATGCAACAAGAAGAGCTAAGGATCCTAAATATACATGCACCCAATACAGGAGTACCTAGATTCATAAGGCAAGTTCTTAGAGACCTACAAAGAGACTTAGGCTCCCATACAATAATAGTGGGACTTTAACACCCCACTGTCAATACTGGACAGATCAACGAGACAGAAAATTAACAAGGATATTCAGGACTTGAACTCAGCTCTGGACCAAGCAGACCTAATAGACATCAATAGAACTCTCCACCCCAAATCAACAGAATACACATTCTTCTCAGAACCACATCACACTTATTCTAAAATTGACCACATAATTGGAAGTAAAACACTCCTCAGCAAATGCAAAAGAATAGAAATCATAACAGTCTCTCAGACCGTAGTGCAATCAAATTAGAACTCAGAATTAAGAAACTCACTCAAACCTGCATGATGACATGGAAACTAAAAATCCTGCTCCTGAATGACTACTGGGTAAATAATGAAATTAAGGCAGAAATAAATAAGTTTTTTGAAACTAATGAGAACAAAGACACAACATACCAGAATCTCTGTGACATGGCTAAAGCAGAGTACGGAGGGAAATCTGTTGCACTAAATGCTCACAAGAAAAGGAGGAAGAGCTAAAATTGACACCCTAACATCACAATTAAAAGAACTAGAGAAGCAAGAGCAAAAACCCTTAAAAAAAATCAATGAACCCAGGAGCTGGTTTTTTGAAAAGATCAACAAAATAGATAGCCTGCTAGCCAGACTAATAAAGAAGAAAAGAGAGAAGGATAAAATAGACCCAATAAAAAATGATAAAGGGGATATTACCACTGATCCCACAGTAATACACATTATCATCAGAGAATACTGTAAATACCTCTACGCCAATAAACTAGAAAATCTAGAAGAAATTGATAAATTTTTTGTGTGAGTTACAGCTTTCATGTGATATTTACTGACATCAGTGGAAATGGCCTCATACTACTGGATGACAATGAAAGTTCTTGCTCTCCAGTAGACCTCCTCCCCTGTGACCCCCAGGGAGGAGAAGGCTATCTGGTTACTGTCACATGGAGGTGGATCTTTAAGATCCAAATGTAGTTCTACTGACACCATCATGGAGGCCTCATTACCAGTTAGCAGAAATGAAGTTCCCGAATGCTGACCTGGTATTCTTTTATACCACCTGGGCTCAGGTATCAGGGTGTCTCATTACTACCTCCTGAGTGTGAAAGTCTAGACTTTTCACTTGGCCTTTACTGGTGTGGGTGTGAGTTGGCCACAGTTTTCTCTATGGTATTTAGCTGGCAGAGAAGCTATGGACAAAATGTTTTCTTTCTAGGCTACCCTTTCTCTTGTATGTTAGCTAGGAAGAGCAGACATTAACTGGGTTTTTCTTGATTTTGTTTTGTTTTGTTTTTGTTTTTTTTCAAAAAAAATCTATACCTACCTTTTTTTCTGGATTGGTGGCTTTTTAGCTCCAAGCCTGGATTATATGAGCAGAAAGAAGATCCAGAAAACTGATCACTATGCTATTCTTAGTCAGTCTCTATAAATTTGTTCTACAGACTAGGTGCAGTGGCTCATGCCTATAATTCCAGCACTTTGGGAGGTCGAGATGAGTGACTCACTTGAGTTCAGGAGTTCGAGACAAGCCTGAACAACATGGTGAAACCCCATCTCTACTAAAAATACAAAAATTAGTCAGACATGGTGACAGGTACTTGGGAGAGTAAGGCAGAAGAATCACTTGAACCTGGGAGGCAAAGTCTGCAGTGAGCTGAAATCATGCCACTGTACTCCAGCCTGGGTGACAGAATGAGACTCTATCTCAAAAAATAAATACATAATAAAAAATTCAAAAATTGTTCTACATATGATTTCCAGAGTTTTTAGTTGTGCTTAGTAGAGAAATAGGGAAAAGCACATTGACTCCATCTTCCCAGAAGCAGAAGTCCTGTGACTCCTTTTAATCAAAACACTTTATAAGTTTTTACTTATTATAATTAATATATCATTTTACATTTCTGGTAACGTTTTATGCTTTATTCTGTTTCCATACTATTTTAATATTTCTTAGACAATATATACTATCTTTCCTTTGATTATTTTCTTTAAATAATGAAAGGTATATTTTTCTAACACTTGTATTAATGTTTAACAGTGTGTTTTTATAAAAATATAAATAGAACTAAGTAGGGAAAACTCTCAAAGAGGCATACTAAAGAAGAATTGGTATGACATCACTGTAAGTTCTTAAGGAGAAAATGAGTCAGTAGATGTCTCAAACCTCCTCAGTGGTTTTGGCTATATTGCTCTCCCTAGATAATGCCTTTCATGATCCTTGTTTAATATTTGTATTTCTTAATCTATGTTTAGAGTCACATGATAAAATAATAAATAAATATTAAATGATCTATATTAATTATATAAAGATTAATACTATGAAAAAAATGCAGTAGGTTTGAGGGAGAAAGAAAATACCAGGGAAAGATGACGGAAGGTGGTTAAAATAAACCTGAGGGCTAGAATAAGCATAATAAGAAAGGTGGCATTCAAGCAAAGACTTGAAGGAGGCAGGGAATAAGTCAAAGGATATCTTGGAGAAGACCATTCTAAGACTGGCGAATAGCGAGAGCAACAGCCGTGAGTGGGGAGGATATTTGGCATATTCAAGAAACATCAGATAGGCCAGCATACCTGGAATGTAGTGATTGAAGAAGTCAGAGAGATGACATAAGAGAAGCAATAAGGGGGTCACCGAGACATGTGGGACCCTATATGTCATTGTAGACCAAAGCCATTTCACGGTTTTGACCAGAAATGTGACATGATTTGACTTATGTTTTAACAGTCTCACTCTGTTTGCTCTGTTAGGATTATACTGGGGGGAATCTATGAGACAAATGGGAAGACTTATCTGGAGGCAGACGGTCATGAAATTTCCATTTTGTATCAGTTAGAAATTTCATGCACCTGTGAGGGAAGAGCCCTTAAAGTAATTGGTAAAACATATATGTATTTATTCTTTCACATTTAGAGAATTCTGTATCATTCCATATAAAGCTGGTCTGGTGGATGCATGTTCATCCAGGAATCAGGGTCTTTCTCACATTTTGCTTTACCATCATGATCCAAGATATCTACTGGTGCTCACCTATTCATTCCAGGTAGAATAAATTCAGACCTACAATTGCAAGGCTAAAATAAAGAAGGAAAGAACAAAGGGCTCATACCTACTCCCTGGGAAGTTTTCCTAACATTCCTTTAAGAGGTTCAATGACATTTCATCAATTCTACCTACCTGAAAGGGAGACTAAGTAACATAACCCTTTAGCTGAACAAAAGCCTATGGTTTTGTTTCTAAGGAAGAAAGGGAAGAATGGATATTAGGAGGCAACTACTGATTTCTGCCACATGGTCTGATTTATAGCCGTGTTAGCACTATCTTTTAGAAATTCTCTATTTACATGGCTTCAAGTTTGTAGTTCTGCTAAGATGAAATCCCTAAAGATTATCCTATCTGGATGCTCTCAGGAACTCCTTGAAAGTTCTTTCATATTTTGGTAGATTGAAAAATGAGGTTAGGTGCAAAGGCTCATACCTATAATACCGGCAGAAGTGGGGGGCAGAAGTGGGAGGATTGCTTGAATCTAGAATTTCAGCAGCTTGGACAACAGAGTGAGGCCTTATCGCTACTTAAAAAAAAAGAGAGCCAGGTATGATGGCATTTGTCTGTGGTCCCAGCTACTCATGAGCGAGAAGAGGATTTCTTGAATCCAAGAGGTCCAAGCTTCAGTGAGCTGTGATCGCACCACTGCATTCCAGCCTGGGCAACTGAGCAAAGCCGTTTCTAAAAACAACTTTAAAAAGAAAGAAAGGAAAGAAGGAAGGAAAAATGGCATCAGTTCCTCAACACTTCCTGTACTAATGCCCTTTGCCAAATAACTCTAAAATGTAATTTTTTAGTGACTGCCTCCTTGGACTCTGAGCAAGACCATGCCAGTTGCCTACGTTCAAAAACTCTTCTCTTTGGCGCCTCTGTTATGAAAACGTGCTCTAGCTAGCCTGCTGAAGGATAACAGAAACATGGAGCAGAGCCCAGTTACCCCAGTCCCCTGAAAAAAGGCCAGACTAGATAGGCCAAAAGTCACTGGACCCCCAAAGAACTGAAGAAGCCCAGCTAAAATCAAGAGACCTAATAGCCTAATAGACTCCCATTTGATCCCAGACACCTGAACAACAGCACTTACTTTTGCTTATCACTGAGCTTTTGCCGTTGTTTATTAGGCATTATTGTGGCAAGTGATACCTGATATATATAGGATGGTATTATTCCTATATTTCCAGTAATTAAACAAATTTATCCTTTGTGAAGTATGTATTTGGTTATACCAATTGGGGAACTTTGATACATTTGTTCAAGTTTTTATCTCAAAAATAATAATGTACATTTATAGGGATTCTCACACTATGACTACAATACACATCTGTGTATCCATACTGCGTCCTACATATAATGACACAGAATTATATTATTCTTTATAAAGTTGGGTATCTGTCACATTGTCTGTGTAAATATCCACAGGTTATCAGTTAAGTTTCATATAGCCTTTCTTGTGGTCCATGAAATGGTAGGTTTTTCTTTTCTGCATCCACAGAAATAAAGGTCATCAGAAAAATCCTATGTTGCTAAAATGGCAAATATGTATATATATATATATATATATATATACATATATATATATATATTTGATACATGTTCCATATTGAGAACTTCAAAATATATAACTTAAGAGTAAATGCAAATGAGATTTTTAAAAATTCAGTATAGCACTATTACTATAAAAAACCTAATTGCGTACATTTGCATAGAAACAATACAAATTCCTTCAAGATTTTATTTAGAAAAATGTTGTGACAGGGAGCTGTTTAGGAAAAACCTGCCTATGATATGTAAAGTGCTGGGCTGCTTTCTTCTTTGGAGTTTGAAAACTTCTGACACTCTTCCTTTTTGCTTTTGGGTTCAATAGATTAAAAGGCACTTGGTCATTAAATACCTTTGAAGATAGTTATCTGCAAATTTGACTTTGGGGTACAAATATACGGGAACAATTTGTAACCTAGGAAAGTGGTAGTATTGAAGAGTAATAGTTGAACAAGAATTGCTTGAGGAAGGATTTCCTGCTTTAGACAGGCATCAATAGCAGATGGTGGGACCTACTGGGAAATAAGTGCAAGTATTGAGAGAGGGAATACTGTATAGTTCAGATATAAGATCTGATGCAGCAGAAGCCTCTCTCTGGAAACTGAAGTTAAATTGCCCATTAATGTTTTATAAACACTTTTTCTAATGGAAGAGCTAAAAATTAATCAGAAAAGGAGAGGTATTTTGGGTAGCAAGATTTGTGCAGTAATTTCTTAGGGTCTTTTGGAAGCGATAGGCTATCTCTTTAGAATGTGTAAAATTGCAAATTTATAACACAGCTTTTCAATTATTTTTTTGGAGTTGTTCGAATGTGGCATTGAGTAAAATGTTTGAATGTTACATTAGAGAAAAAATATATCAAATTTTTAGAAGAATAGTATTGAAGTTTACTTTTTCTGAATTATTATATATTGTTTAAAAAGTTTTCTATCACATGTCACAATTTCATTCTTAATATATGAAAAATAAACTTGTTCAAAAATCAATATTGTTAAAGTACACATAAAATTAATTTTAAAATAACATAGATGCTAATTAACTTTTTGCTGAGAATCTAACAATCCAAACACCTTCCCATAGTCACACCGATACACATATACACACACATAAACACACATATGCCAGATATATAAACATTTTACTTAAGTTTTTAATATATTAAAGTTGTTTTTACAATTGGAAGGTGTTTGCTATGATTTTATTTAAACAACTCAGTATTTTAGGACACAAAATCTAGCTACTACCAATATCCTGAAATATATGTGACTGGCCAGCCTCATTGAGTAGAACATTTGGTTTAAACACATAAAAAAGTTAAATGTTTAAAATAAATCAGAGATAATATGTTTGATAGCCAATATATAACTGAGGTTATAATCTAACCATTATTTCTCCTTATGATCAAGCACCTGTTACGTATGAAATGAATTTTCTGTGAAACAGAAGAATTCAACATGTCATGTTTACTGAAACTTGAGATTTACAAGAGAAAGGAGGAATACAGAGAAGCTCTGCATATAAAAGTTGATATGCAAAATTAATATAAACACCTAAATATGGGCCGAATCATGATCCCCAAAATTTATATGATGAAACTGTAACTCCAGTACTTCCAAATGTGACTGCATTTGAAGATAAGGTCTTTAAAGACGTAATTCAGGTTAAATAGGGGTAATTAGGGTGGGCCCTAATCTATATGGCTGGTGTCCCTGTAAGAAAAGGAGATCAGGACACAGAGGGAAGCTTAGGCCGAAGACAGCCTTCTCCAGCCTAGAAGAGAGGTCTCAGGAGGAACCAGCCCTGCTAACCCTTTATCTATCTCAGACTTCTAGCCTCCAGAATTGTAAGACAATTAATTTCTGTTGTTGAAACCACGTGGTCTTTGGTATTTAGATATGAGAGCCTGAGAAAACTATACAAATATACAAATATACAATATAGAAAAAATAAAATGATTTAAATATAAGAAAGCCAGTTGTTACTGTCATAATAGATGTCTTAGAAAAAGCTATGCTTCCTTTTATGTAATTTTCCAGATGATGTTATGCTTGGGACACAACCACTTTTGCTATGAAATTTCTCTACATTTTATATGTGAATTATTTCTCTTCCATCCTCTTCTCCCCACCTAGCCCTCACTCTCTTCTTTCTATGTTGCAGCAAGGATGTCTGATTATCAAAAATGTATGGTCCAGTAAGTCTAAACTAAGGAAAGAACATGAATATGTTAGACTTAAAAATCTTTCCATGTTTCCTAAAACTCTCTCGGAGGGACTTTCTTAATGGGTCAGTTGTTTTTATTTAACCACTAGTCACTCTTTCTAAGCATAAGGGTATATGCAACACAGATGATGACATTATGGGAAAATATTTTTCTGATAATTGAGAAATATTATACCAGCCAAAAAGAGCAAACATCCAGGAAAGTATTACCTTATATTTGTAGAAAAATTAAAGCATTCGTCTTGAAGTGTCATTATTATACCATAAAGACTAAAGACAATTTTCAATTACATTATTTTAAAGATAAGTCACCAAATGTATTATACCTCTATTAAAACATAATTTACCAGGGAGCAGGTGGCTCATGCCTGTAATCCCAGCACTTTAGGAGGCTGAGGAGGGTGGATCATGAGGTTAGGAGTTTGAGACCAGCCTGACTAACATGGTGAAACCCTGTCTCTACTGTAAATACAAAAATTAGCCGGGCATGCTGGCACATGCCTGTAGTCTCAGCTACTGGGGAGGCTGAGGCAGGAGAATTGCTTGAACCCAGGAGGCGGAGGTTGCAGTGAACTTAGATTGCACCAGTGCACTCCAACCTGGCTGACAGAGGGAGACTCCATCTCAAAAGACAAAACAAAAAAAACCCTAATTTAGTTTTTAGTGACTATAAGGCCTTACTATACACACACATTAAATATATATATATATATATATATATATATATATATATATATATATTTGCATCAGGGTCTTCTTTATTAATTTATTTAGCCAGTACATACTGGCCTATTGACAATTATACTGATAGGTACAAGGTAGATTTTGTACTGGGTATCTAAGCCTTAGTTCGCAGTATAAGATAAACTATTATTCAAACCACTTCCAAAGAAAGACAAGATTCCGATAAAATGAGAAACCTGGAAGCTGAATTTGGCTGAATTTTCTATCTTTCCAAAAACTTTTCACCTAAGAGGTTGTAGGAGTCATAAAATTTCTTGCGACAGGCATTTAGGAAGTTCAGGATGCTGATGACTGTACTCTCGAAGCATTCACATAAGCACAAAAGACATGTAAATTGTAGACCATTTTGAAAAGTCAGCACAAAGGTAAAGACTTAAAATTAACCTGAAGATAGATCTATCTGCACTAGGGGAATCCGATAGCAATCAAAGATCTTCATTGATGATTCAGAGCTGAGTTTCTCTCAGATTCTGCTCTCTCAGCAGTATACTGTCAAATCAGTAGACTAATAAAAGCAGGTCAAAAAAACAATTGTTTATTTGCAGAGCTAAAAGATTCAAAACTGCATTTCTACATCTTCATGTTCTAGCCCAAGTCAGATGTTGGTTTAACCTTTAGACTTTTATATTGGTTTTTGTTTTCTGTTTTTTAAGAACTCAAAGCATGTCAAAGAAGTCTCGAAAAAACTTAAAAATTAAGTTGGTGATTGTTCTAACGTAGCATTTAAAAAAGAAAAACAAAAGGGAGATTTAGAAAGAGAGAAACTATTGCAGATATAGGATCCTATTGCTTAAAAAAAATGCTATCAATTCAATTGGGGGAAAATATTAGTTAAATCAGTTACTGAGTCTCATTAGACAAAGCTGAGAATTTGTTACTGAATCAAAGCTCATTGTTTTGATTCTCTGTCTGTACGCATCGAGCATGTTGCCACTGAGAGTATGGATCCAAAGATAGACTACAGTGGTTCAAATCTCAGCACTTGTTGGCTACGTACTTTTGGAAATGTAGCCTGAGGCTCAGTTTCTTCATCTGTTAAAGGAGGAGCTCATTACACTTCCTCAAAGTCTTGGGGAATTAGATGATCAATGCATGTAATATACTTCACAGAGACCCTGGTATAAGTAAATACTTAATCAGTGATAACTATTATTATTTAACAATCCAACAAATATTCAATTTATACATAAGGTAGATAATAAAATCCTCCAATGTAAAAAAAAATATCTTAAAAGTAAAAGATGTTTAGGCTTAGGGTATATTTTGGCATTATCAAATGGCTTAAACAGACTTAGAATTTTTCATATTTTGTCTCATAATGACAAAATATCCTTCTGAAACACCTAGATTAGGAATTAAGAAAGTAGTTCTATACCAGGCAAGGCACTTAAAAAAGACAAAAACATTTTCTATGTAACTACTCTTAGAAGTAATAATTATTATGGCCAATAAAATTAGGTATATTTTCCCCCAGTTTACAAAATGTCTCATAATTCATATGCTGTTGAAATTCCATGAGTTTTTACTATTAGTGATTACATACTTTTCTAGAAGTAATAATTGGTTCTTTCTCAAATTTTCTCTTCTTTCCCCATTGGTCCTGTTCTGTTACTATGGACATTATATAATAATTTTTACTCCCTCTTTTCAAAATATATGAAATATAAAAAAAGAAAACCAGTGTTTTGTTTCCTCATCAGCACACCAACGCTCAGCATTCTCAGCCTGGAGTGACTGTGTGTGTGTGTCTGTGTGTGTGTGTGTGTGTGTGTGAAGAAAAAGACAGAAGAGTATTTAGTGATTTTTAAAAAGCACTGGAAGAACTATCCGGTGTTTTTTACTTGAAGAAAAATTTAGGACAGCTGTGGAGGCTGGGACCCCAGGGAGAATGAGGTAAGATTCCAGGTGCTGTCTTTGGCTGCCAGTTCTATAAAACAGTATTGTATTAAGATAAATAAATAGATAAATAAACACTGCTCTTTTAATTACCAAGGAGGTGGGTTTTGGAAAAGATGTGCCAAGTCACACATGAGTGCCCAGGCAACCCAGATTTTAATTTCCTAATCTGTGTTTGTCTGTGTTGTGGGTTCCTGCCAGAGGAGGTTCAAACTGTCCCGCGCATAACTGCAGCAGAAGAATCTGAGGAACTATAATGTAGGATTACCTTGCCCTTTCTTTCTTTTCCATATTTTCCCTCAAGACTTTTAAGAGCAATTTGGGGGTAAAAATGATGTTTAAAATTAATTTCTATTAATTTTATGACTATTCACTAAGTCATCTTTATTTCAGCACCGTCATTTCTGGGTTTATCAAAACAACTCTGGATTACAATACTAGGATCCATACTTTTGCAGAGCCTATTTCAGTCTGTGAGCAAATCAGCACATATTTATGGGCACAGGTATATAATTGAAAACAATCCTTTGCCATTAAAAAATACGGAAACTGAGGATGCTCAAGTCCAATCATCAGGTATACAAGGCCATACAGTGGGACAGAGTGCACTTGTCTTTTGTGGCTTCAAGCAAAATTCTAGAAATTTTTTTAGGTTACCATAGGGAGCATGATTGGGAATCAGGTCATGATATAACGGAATGCTGTATGTGAAGTTTTAGTTGAATAATCATAAGTTTATGTAGAAAATAACAGATCGAATTTCTCTAGAAGCCATCAATTGCCTGAATGCTAGGGCAGAAAAACAGTGCCATGGTCAAACAGGCAGGGACCAGTATAAAGTTAAGGGATCAAGGGCCCTACAAGGGCCCCATGAATAAAGATGGAGGTTCCTTGGGAGGAGTGGCCATGAGTCAGTAAAGGGAAGGAAAGCAAGGCTACAGAGGAGGGTGATGATCTCCAAGATTCTAGGACACAGGTGGAAGACTAGCAATCTGGAAAGCAGAGCATGTAAAATAAATAAATAAGGTATTTGGAGAATTCAGAGGAGGGGCTATTTTGAAATTTAATACCTGAGAAATGGTTGTGAATTATGATGAAGTCAAGACTATGGCTCTGCACAGCAATGCCTCCTGTGGACTGGAAGTGAGGTGCCTAAAGTTAAGGTGATGAAGGAAGAGTGAGGCCCAGGTGTTGACTATTTTGTCTATAGAGAAGATGGTGTTGGAGGAAGAAGTACAAAGACTGTGATCCAGGCCCTGCAACTATGTAAGACATTGCAGACTCATACCGAGATCCTTGTACTAAACCACAGTGAGGGCCAGGAAAGAACACTGCGAATGGATCGTGGGAACTTTCAGGAATAACGCTAGAGGAATCATGTCAAGAACTAGCAGCAACCCTGTCAGCATTCGGACACTTCCTTCCTTGCTTTCCTCTGCCACTGCCCTCTCTTCTAACAGCCAGAAGTTCTGGACAACAGAGTTGATTCATTAAATGAGGTGACACATGAATAAACTTTCTCACCAAAAGGAGTTGTTCAAAAGAAGCTACATTACCTGGCAAGATAGCAAATATCACAGTTAGATTGCCTTTTATCCTTCTCATGTTCACTCTCAAATTAGCTGATTTTCAGTTTGGGAAATTCTGAGATCCCAGATTCAAAGTAATGAGATATTGGGGTTTGGCGTGGGAGGGATACAAAGGTGAGAGCATCAAAAGCTTGGTGGGCATTTATATTAATTTCCTTGGGCTGTCCTAACAAAGTACCACACACTGGGTGGCCTAGAACAACACTCATGTATTCTCCCACAGTTCTGAAGACTAGAAGTCCAAAATCAAGTTGTCAGCAGGGAATAGTCCCTCGGAGACTCAGCAGAATCCTTCCTTGCCCACTCCTAGCTATTGGTAGTGGCTGCCAATCTGTGGCATTTTTGGCTTACAGTTGCTTCACTCCAATCTCTGCCTCTACTATGACATAGCATCCTTCCTGTGTGTTTCTGTCTGCATTCAAGTTCCCCTCTTCTTATAAAGACACTAGTCATATTGGCTTAGGGGTCCAGTCTTCTCCATTATGACCTCGTCTTAATTAATTACACCTCCAATAACCCTATTTTCACAAAGTCACATTCTGAGGTGCTGGGGCTAGGGCTTCAGCACATCTTTTTTGGGGGACACAGTTCAACTCACAACATCGTAGGAGGCAACTCAAAAGCTAGGCTGGGGAGCCAGGGTAGGGTGTTGGGGAGTGAGAGGGTCTTAACCCATGCTGTAGTTCCTGAATAATGGAGCATCACAAATTAACACCTCAAATTTGGAACTGAGAAATGCTACTCAAGCAGTAGGATGCTGAAAATAGGATTGCTGGCAGGGGAGGGGGGTGGGGGTGGGGGCGGGGGTGGGGGTGGCTACTATAACCAAAACTCCAGTCGGATAAAGACGGGGAAGGGTCACGAACGCTTCACATGCGTTAACAAGGAATAGGCATATTTTATTTAATTTTAGCAAATAAATCAACCTTAGATCATTGAGTGTCAGGAAATACATATTTGGGGTTTAGTCAATTGTGACACTGATTGATTGATCCATAAGTATTTTTGCTTGTTAATCTTTAGGTGTTAGTCAAGTGACACAGCGTGGTGGTTAAGGACATGCTCTAGGGCCAGGGTGCTTGGCTTGGAAAACTATCCCATCCCCTATTAGCTGTGAGAACTTAGGTAGATTATATAACTTTCTTGTGCCTCAGTTTCCTGATCTGTAGCATGAGTACCTATCTCATAGCATCATTGTGAAGACTAAATGAGACAACCTGTTCTGTGTCTGGCACATAGAAAGTGTTCAAAATATGACGATTATATTTTTGTGTTAATTTATGGCATATCTCATTTTTGTAAATAAAATTCTTGAGTTAAATATAAACACAAAGAATATAAATTATTGAGCTTTATTTTGGCTTAAAGTCTCATGTTTAGTTTTTAATGCAGTATTTCTGTTTGTTTTTCTTTATGGGAAAATATATTTTGCATAGGTTTGAAAGAAATTACTAAATTATTTTATTATACAGCTTCATCAGAAGCTAAAATATAACACTTATTAAAATATAATTGTTAATTAACTCCTTTGCATATTTAAAAATTGTGTCTTTTAGGTCATTTAAGTATTGTGAGTGATCAAAATAGTAGTAATTAGATAATATTGGTCACTTAGTAAGTGCTGCTCTACCAAGCACATTCTATACACTTTCTCATTTCATCTATAAAATAGCCCCATTAAGTAAGCATAATATTATTTCTTTCCCTCTCTGTCTTTTAAATGAGATCAGTGAAGCACAGAGTGGTTAGGCAATTTGTCCAAGGTAACACAGCTAGAAAATAGTTCAATGAGAATGCAAACCAGATTTATCTGATAATACAGTCTGAGCTCTTAATCTATTTGCTTTCCTGTAAGGCCAGATTCTGGGCTCCAATTTAATATACGTAGATTTGTAAAAGATAAAATACATAGCAATAAAACTATTTTTAAAATACATCCTTTTTGTAATTTAATAATCAGAAAACCAGAGGGCCAAAATCTGTTTTGTAAGAATAATTTATTTGTAGTATTTCTAGAAATGGCATTAAATGAAATTACTAGTTAGTTCCTCAGTAATGTCTGCTCATTTTCTAGAAAGTTCCTTCCTTTCAGAAACATTAAAAAAAAAGTAAGTGACAATGCAAAACTCTATTTCCATCTTACAAAGTAAAGACTTTAGAAAATATTCCAAATGTTTCTTTGCAAAGTGTTCACTTTTGCAGTGTTTTTTTATCTCAACAACAATGAAACAACATCCTCGAGCCCCTCTGCCACCTCTTCACGGCTATGGATTTGTTTAGAATCGCTCTCTCCCTCTGTCTCTAAGCACACACTGATTAAAATGTTTTAATTAAAAGTATGACTACTACAGAAAAATTATTGAGCAATTCTTCAGGATGAAAATGCTTAGTGTTGGAAGCCTAATTCTACAGTTCATGTTCATACTGAGCAATATTTTCTAAAAGGTTCACCTCTGTGTTGTGTAATATTGGATATAGTCCCAACAGCTAGAAGGTATTGTTTTTAAAACAAGGCCAACCAAGCATAAAAGTTTGTATGATGATACAGATTTGATTAGCTCTTAAGCAAAACAAGTTCAGCCAGGCTGGTTTGAGCAGCATTCTATACTGAATCCTGTAACTTTCTACCACTGCCGTCCCTCTAAGAAAGTGGGCTTTTGTTGTATTCTAAAACCATTTTTAAAAGGAAGACGTGATATGGTTCTGCAGGTCATAGTGTCTCAGAAAAACTGTAGAGACACGGGGTGGGAGCCAAGCGACTTAGAACTGTAATACAGCTCGTAAGAGATGAAAAGGAATTTCACTAAGGCACCAATATTACCATTTCTGAGGAAGAATGGGGTCCTATTTCCTAATTGATGAAACTCCCCACCAACGAGAAAATGTCACTTCTCCCTTTTGAAAGTCACTCCTCATTGCCTGGTGTAACATTCCCTCTAGCAGCTGTTGGCAGTGCAAAAACTTGGAAAAGCCATCTTGGGCCAACCTGGAGAATTAATTAATGTTAACGCCCCTAATCAAGGAGCAGGCTTTCAACAAGCCAGGCATCCATACGACCACAGAAGTAGCCCATGTAAAACCTGCTCCGTTTATTCACAAAAGCAGAAGTACACGAAATTAGCTTAGTCTAGTGCATCTCGAACTTTAATGGATATAGGAAGTACCTGGGTGTCTTTTTAAAATGCAGATTCGGATTCAGTGATTCTGCAGTTGAGGCCCAGATTCTGAGCTTCTATTAATCGTCTAAGTGATGTGAGGCTGATGCCATCGGTCAATGGACTTAGCCCAGCATTAGTCTCTTTTCTTATCATTTTTTTTAGGCAAGATTACAATTTTGCCACACTGGCCAGATGGCAGTCCACCTTGATTTAAAGGAAATCATTTCTAGATTGAACCTCTTTCACTAACAATTCAATTCAAATTCAACAAACATTTACTGAGAACTAACTTCTTTCTTACAGTTCAACTGAATCTTCCCCGAAACAACTTACAGCCATTTTCCCTAGCGTTCACACAACAGCTTTCTATTCTTTAATATAACTGCTTTGTATTCTATGATAACAATCTTTGTTTAATTTGTAGTCCTTTCGAGTTTTAGAGTTCTAGAATGTGTAGAAAAATGGACAAGCTCCTTTCACGCTAGACGTTTTTTGCTATGTGTAAGAATTACCTTAAAAACTTGGGAAAGTGGGCTCTACTTCCAGATCCCTCAGAAGCAAGTATAGTTTGTAACAAATTGTACAAATGAATGAAAATAAGAGATTTCGGGGGCTCATTATACAAGGCAAAGATTCTCATTCTGGAGGAAGTAAGACAGAATTACTTCAGGAGCTTAATCTAAATACAGGCACACTCACGTCTTCCTTTGTCACATCCATCCTTCAACAGATTCTGATGGACAACAGGATTTTCCCAATATTCATTCCCTCTCAAGGTGTCCTTCACTGAGAACTATGGGTTTAGAATCTAATCACTCAGGCAACATTCTCTTGACCTGTGTGGCGAGTTGAAGGATGGTCCCCAAAAGACATGTCTACCCGCAACCAGCAAATGTGACTCTTTTCCTTATTTAGAAAAAGGGTCTTTGTAGATATTGCTAAGTTAAGGATTTCAAGATGAAATCATCCTGGATTATCTGGGTAGGACATAAATCCAACAAGTAACATTTTAAGAGACAGAAAAAGAGAAGACGCAGACACAGAGGAGGTCATGAGAAGACGGCAGCAGAGATTGGAGAGATGCAGACACAATGATGCCACAGCCACCAGAAGCTGGAATTACAAAGACGTGTTTCCCCCGGGAGCCTCCAAAGGGAGTGTGCCCTTGCTGCCACACTGATGGCAGAAGCCTGGCCTTCAGAGCTGTGCCAGAATAAGTTTCTGTTGTTTGAAGTTGGCCAGTTAATGATATTTTGTTATAATAGTTTTTATTAATGTTTAAATTAAGTTTATTTACTTTTTTATTATTATGGATACATAACAGATATATTAATTGCTTATATATGATGTTTTCATACAGATATACAATGTGTAATGATCAAATTAAGGTAACTGGGGTATCCTTTGTCTCAAGCATTTATCATTTCCTTAAGACAGAGCTTTAATTATTATTTTTCTTTCTTTTTTTTTTTTAATGAGATAGGGTCTTACTATGTTGCCCAGGTTAGTCTTGAACTCCTGGGCTCAAGTGATGCTCCCATCGTGACCTTCCAAAGTGCTGGGATTACAGGTGTGAGCCACTGCACCTGGCCTAATTGTTATTCACTTTTAGCCAAGGGATTGTATTTATATAATTCTAGCTTGAGGAGACTGAAAGTCACCTGGGAACATAATTTCTCTGTACAACACCAGAAAGGCCATTGAACCACTTTTACTCATTGCTCTCAAGAATTCCGGAGGACAGTGGAGTAAATCAAATGCAGATATTCTTGAATGTGATGGTATGTATTCTTTGAGTGTAGGCACACAAATGAAAGTAACAAGACAATTTGGTCAGCTCATACTATCGTCAGTGAGAGAGATGGTCAGGAGTGGGTGATGCAGATATAAAGAACAAACACTGTGAGAGAGGTTTTGGTGGAAAACCAGCAGGTATTCGTGATAGATGCAGCACCGGAGGTAACATTAGGAAGAGGGAGGTGCTGACAATGACTCCCAGTTTTCCCTGCCGTAAGCAATCATGTGAACAGTGTGCCGTTCGATTTATTCAGATAGAAAGCAATTAAGACTAAGAAAAGGAAAAGTGTTATGACCCAGGTTTAGAAAATGCAGAAATTCAAGTACATTTGCAATATCTATGGAGTGAGATCAACTTGAGCATTACACAGATGCTCAGAGGACAGAACTGATGTATACATTTAGAAATGATCAGTGAGTAGTAGTACTTGAACAAAAGGGACAGTATAACGTTGACTGGGAAGAATGTAAAGAAAGAAAAAAGAAGGTCCAAAATGGATCCTGCAGGAGCTGCAAGTAAAGAAGAATGATATGCTTTTAAGGATGACTGAAAATGAGCTGCCAGAAAAAAAAAAAGACAAACTGGGAAAGACTGCTGTCTTTCAAAACAAAGAGAATATTTCAGGGAAGAAAATATGGAAAACAGTGTCCAGTGCTGTTGAGAAAAACCAACAGCAAACACACAAAACAAAACTCTTTGTACCACGAAATATCAAAAGACTTATGGATTAGATACGTCTGATAGCTCTACAACTGACGGGAAAGGAGTACTTTGAGGGTAGAAGAAAGGCATTTTCAGACATGCATGTTCCCAAAATATCAACCTTCTTTGTAGCTTTTATGCAGGAAGCTGTGATATATTTGTCAAAATGAGAGAGTAAAACAAGGAGAGAGGAAGACATGCAGGATGCAAGAACTTCAACACTGGACAGAGATAAAGAGACAAGCAGGGGATGGGGATCCCAGGATGACAATGGCCTGGCAGTGTAATGGCCAAGGCACCAGAGCAGAGCAAATCATAGATGCCCTGCAGAGACGTTTCCAAGAAGGTAAAGTAGATAACGTACCAGATGCATCAGAAGAGATTGAGAAAAATTCAGGCAGCAGGTAAAGAGTTTGGTAAAATTAATGATGAATACATAGAGAATGAAGCAAACAAAACATAAGTAGTTATTAGCTCCAGAGAAAGACTATGCAAGAATATTTATCTAATCTAAATCATGATATTACTATATTGGGAGAAAGGAGGGGGAGAGGGTTGGAAAGTTGTATCTGCGAAGAGAAGGTGGAAGACGAAAGAAAGTCAACAAATGACTAAAACTGAAAGCTAACAGAAATTAAAAAAATATATTATTTAGTGACACTGTTGTGGATGCAAGATAACCAGCTAAAAATAATGAAAACGGTTGCTTCTGAGGTGAGGAAAATGGAGATGGGGGAATGAGTGTTTTCTCTCTCTCTCTCTCTCTCTCTCTCTCTCCTCTCTCTCTTTCCCCCCACCCAACAAATATTGTAGAATTCTTTGGATCCTTAAGTCCCTTGATTAAAATTGTTTTAAAAAAGATAGAGAAATAATTTTTTTTAAATGTCTGTTGAGAAGTTAGATAATAGGTATAAAAATATAGTGAGTTACATGTAGTTAATAGGTATGTATAGTTAGTTAATAGGTTTAAAAATATACCTAGGCAGGAATAAATTCTGGTTTTCAAAAGTACAGTAAGGAAATTATAGTTCACAATAACTTATTTTATATTTCAAAGTAGGTAGAAGAATTGGAATGTTCCCAAGACAAAGAAAAGATAAATGTTTGAGGTGATGAATATCACAATTACTCTGAATTGATCATTACACATCATATACATGTATCGAAATATTACATGTACCCTTCCCAAAACAAGTATAACTATATCAATAAAAAATTGTTAAAAAGACCTGTCCATTGAATTGAAAACAAGTAACTTTTTGATACAATCACTAGATTGCAGTTAAGGCACAGAAGTCTTTTAAGGTAGTGGGTAATATGCTCACAGGATACCATTTTAAATCACTCCTCAGAGAGATTGTTCCTCTTAAGTGTGGCCTCAGAACACTTATCTTAGAATCCACTCAAGTGTGTATTAATATTTAGTTTCTTGAACACAACACTATTTTTATGAATCAGAATATAGGTTGGTTGAGTATACTTCATTCCAAATTTTTGGGACCAGTAGTGTTTTGGATTGTAGATGTTTTTTTTCAGATTTGGGGATAGTTGCTGATATTAAGCATCCCTAATCTGAATATCTGCAATTAAATTATGTAGGTGCTCAATAAGTTTCAGATTCTGGAGAATTTCAGATTTTGGATTTTCGGATTAGGGATGCTCAATGTGAATTTAGAGGAGACACACTTCAAAGAAACTTTCTGGATAATTCTTTTGCCTATTAAATTTAGAGAAGCAGGACCCTAGGCAATGATTCTTAACCAAGTGGTCTCATCCAAGTGTCTAAAGAGCATTCTAAAGATAGCCATCACCTCTCCTGCCACGCATAGCAGTCCCAATTCAGTAGGTCAGAATTGGTTCCCAATGTAAATACATTGCCTTGAAAAAGTTCACTGAGAGTTCTAATTCTCCTTCCTGGATAAGGTCTTCTGCTGGGGAATTCCAGGGCTCAGTCTTTGTTTTCTCACCACACCCTTTTTTGGAGACTAGACTGCAAAGAGCTGGGGCCATACCTTTAAAAGTCTGCAGTAGACAATTCTCTGCAGTGAAAAGCCAATCAGCCTTATTTTCTCTGATCCTTTACTTATGTAGGCAAACTTGTATCAACTATTTGAACTTATGTTGCTTCATTCAATTACTGTCACTTCATCAAGAACACTAATGTCCACAGATACCTTTTAAGTTGGAGCTGGATAGTATATTTCAGTAAGTGTTGGGACTATGGAAAGAATCATTTTGTAGCTCTCACATGAAAAAACTTAAGATATACGTTTACTCCCAACATGGAATTTAGAATATATTGTTATTCTGCAAAAATCAACATCTTGTCATTTTAAAAAAAGTCACTTAAATGAAAAAATTATTATTCTTTCTCATTTTAAGAAATGAAATATGTGTTTGGGCTTCTATAATGAGGCATGTATTACAATGATAATGTTATAATATTGTTATAATAAAAATATTCATCATGATATTCATAGATTTCAAATTATCTTACCAAAAGTAGAAATCGTAACTGACATTCCCAGATAATTCATATAATATTATATTATCTCTAAGACCCATGCGTCGATTCTAAAGCAATATTGTTCACAAAAATACTCAGTTAACAAACACACTGATGAGTGATTAAGAGATCCTCTATTAAACTAAGAGTGCCATTTTAGTAGAAGAGGAGAGGCTGACTAGCTGGAGAATACTCATACTCCACCGAGGCATCAGCCCACAAGGGAGATGGCCCCAGGAAGCCACTTTCATCCACAGGGGCTTATCCCAGAGGATCATTGGTAGTTCTGATATGTTGTAAGAGGGAGACAGGAGACAAATCCCATCAGCTAGTATCCGCTTACATTATTCAGAGCTTAATGTTTATAATAAATTCATAGGGCCCTGAGATTATTGACTTTTCAGGAATAAGATTTTCATAATTTAAGGAGTCATGCAGGTTTTCTGCATTAAATGTAGCCCTACAAGTGGTTTTACATGAGAAGTTAAAAAGTACCAATTAACAGAAGCAGTAAAAGATCGACACATCCATATTCTCATAATATATGTCCGGAAGGAATCATCATATATTAACATTTTAAGGTTAAAAGTAACACTTCTAGTTCTAAGCCAAAACAAAGTTTTCATATTCAGTTTGGATGACAACACACAATCTTTATATATTATTTTGTTATATAGTTAGGAAATTTGTGAAAAACATACTTTTAATTTATTCTCCTGCCACAATGTTAGGGCCTCTGGGTCCATTAACGGTATAGCCAGAGCTTCTCTGGAACTTTCCAAACTGGGCATTGGTAGTGTTCCAAAAAGAAACATTATGGAAACTGAACCGTTTCTCCTACCCATACAGATCAGCCCTTGAGAACATAGAGAAGGCTCCAGCTTGTCAAGCATTACTTTTCTTCTGCCAGACCCTGTAGTCTATGTTTTTGTCCTGTTCCATCAGAGTGTCAGAGAGATGCAGAATAGGAGCGAACACAGGTATCTTTCTTGTGTGACTCTCCGTCACACATGGTCACTTGGGAGACCTGCATTACATGGCCCGACTATTGCCAAGTGACATAAAAATAACTGCTGGTGGGCAGAAACCAGCACCTGGGGTCCTGCTTTCTCTATCACTGAGTCTGTCAATCCTTGTCCCAACTTTCCCTCAAGGCTGAGCTCCCATAAACATCTCTGGAATCCCCTACTTCCTTCATCCCAAGGGAATAAAAAAGCTTATATACCACCAAGTACAAAATAAACCCATAAACTACCTATAGAATAATCAATGTAGACTAATTTGTTCAATGAAGAATAAGTGCTCCACATAAATTCAGCCTGATCAAAGGAAATGTACAAATAGTTTATTAAATACAGAATATAATCCTGAATATCAATAATAGAACATTTTACTTACTTAGATCCTTTTCAAAATGTCTCTGCTATAAGCATTTGTCATAAAATACTTTATAAATAAGTTAAATGGCTGAATATATGTACTTTTTGTATTCTCATTGCTTTGTAATGTTTGATTACAATGCTGGATGTAAAAGAAATGTATACGAAATGCAATCAGAATCCAGAAGATTGAGTAGTTAAATCTGGAACTGAACGAAATGCCATTTATTATAGAGCCTGAATGATGAATAGAGCATTAAAAGAGGAGGGCTCGGGGTGGGCTGGGTAAGAATTCCAGGCAGAGGTAACAATCAGTGTAAAGGTACACATGGCATATTAAAATCGTTTAGCTCTGGGTTTTCCCCAAACTAGTTAAGGATTTGCCTGTAGATAGTTTATTTACAAGGCCGTCACATGGAACAGGAGGGGAAGACAATGAAGTGCAACAGCAGGAAAGAGGAAACACCAATCCAAAGTTGTATTCCTTGGGTGATAAGAAATAATGCGTATGATGTACATTGTTCGGGTGATGGATACCCTAAAAGCCTCGACTTGACCACTATGGAATCTATGCATGTAACAAAAGTTTGCTTGTAACCCATACATTTATATAACTTTAAAAATGAAACAAAGATGTCTTCCTGAGACAGTTGCCCCTGTGAACTGGACTCAAGCTCCTGGGAAACCCTCAGAGGAGCATGTCCACCATATTTTAGAATCATCTGCTGAGGAGATGGGACAAGAGTCTACTTGCTGGCTCTGCTTCTAGGGGGTCAAAGGTTTCCCCAGATGTGTTAACTCACGTGCACTTGAAGGTTCCAGCAGGTATAGAATGGCCGAGCAGATTTCTGTCAGTATTTTAAGTGCTGTTGGCAGAGAAGCCCTTCGGGGGAGATAAGAAACACATTGTGCAGGGGAGGCAAGACAGCAGAGTACATTTTAGCACAAATGCTTGCTTCAGTAAAGGCTGGAGTAAAATATTAGATCAAAAGGATGTGAGGCTGAGCAGAATATGTGTTGATACATAAGGTAAGAACCAAGTTGTCTGATGTAACTGAAGTGCATATTGTAGTATAGAGAGAACACTGGGGTACAAAACTTACAGAGAAAATCTTAAAAGTTAGGTTGTGGATATATCATGAAGGACAAAAGAATGCTTTGTAAAAATGTCGTGCTTCATCCTGTCATCAGTGAAGAATAATCAAAAGTTTTTAAGATAAAAGAGTAACCCAATTATATTTGTAGTTTAATGAGAGAACGCTAGTGCCAATAGTTATTTATTTAACAAAAGTATTGAACTTTCTTTTGTACCAACCACTATGCTAAGCTGTGGGCATATGGCAAAAAACAAAATCAAAAGGGTGATCTTGCCTTCAAAAGTCTCTTACAACCTATTGAGGAATAGCTCCGCAAGCTACTGTAATAAACCAAGGTATGTTTTTGGATGAAGGTGTAGGTGATATTGCAGCACATAGCAGGAGTCCTTGGACAAAGGTAGGAGGTTCAGAGAAGGTATTTGAGGAGAACTGATGCTAACCTAATACTGAAAGGTGAGTGGAAGCTAAATGAGGAAGAAAGGAGAAGAACAGCCCAAACAGAGAGACTGGCATTCCAGATGGAGCAGAGGGAAATTCGCATGTTGCCTCCAAGGAACCAAATGGATTCAGTATGGCTGGCAATAATGGATGTGACACGGGTGCTGAGAGATGCCCGAGGAGGTGGAGAAGAACCTGCCTCTGCAGCAATGTAGAAAATGCAGATTAGAATAGTCAAGAATTACTGAACCAAATGAGCAAAAATGTTAGGAAGCACCCTTGTCCTTTAGTGCAAGTAAGTCAACTTGTGCTTAAATCCAGCCCATACTTCCCAAGCCGCAGTTTCAACAAATTTACTTTTGGCAGACAGAATGGAGCCTGTCAGCTTTCCCAGTTCAGAACTCACCACAGCACTCCATGTTGGACACTTATGTCTCCACATCACAATCCACTGCGATGGACGTTCCCCCTCAAGGCTAGAATCTCACAGTAGGCAATGGATCATTGCATCAGACCCTTGAAAATAATGCTGGCATTATTACTATAATAGTAATAATTAAAACCACTTTGATCTGTCATGCTTTTGTTTCACCCTTCTTTCATTTTCTACAACAAGCAGGCTTTACTTGGCTTGTTTCATGTTTATTTTACGTTTGACCATCTTGGCCATGTATCTATGAATAGACTACAGCTGCTCCTCTCTTGGTGACTGTGGGTGTTTTGCTGTCCACTCTCACATTTTTGGAGGGAAGATTAAATATGACACACAGCTCTGAGACAGGAGATGTCTGTCTGCTACATTTTGGGAAAATTAGGGATGAACGAAGGGTTGTGTGGAATAACAGATGATTTGCTTTGCATCACTTGTAGTTTACAAGGGCAAACACAATGCTCCAGGAATGTGTAAAATGTATATTATGCTAAACTTGAGTCATCCTCTCACTTGTCAGAACATGGCTTATAGTCCTAACTTCCAAAACTTTAGAGCCCTGTGAAATACTTGGACAGGTTCCAAAGGAGAGCAATGAAAGTGATAAAAGATTTGAAGGCTAATACCTTTGAGGGAAAGCTAAAAGAACAAAAATTATTTCTCTTATAAATGAGAAGTCAGAAATAATTTAACAATCTTCAAGTATACGGAATGTTTTATGTGTAGAGCAATGGTGTCCAAATCCAGGTAAGTCTGAGCAATGAGACCTGGGTACAAAAAAGGAACCCCAGCAGGGAAGGTTGTTGTATGTTGACACTGGGAATTCGACTGTAGAAACCTCTCCTTCAGAGGCCTGGAAGATTAGACATTATCTAGCAGTGAGGTGTCATGTACTGTCTGCATGACCACTGGGGTAAAATAAATGACTTCTAAGAATTTTAATTCAGTGGTTTTCAGGTTTTTAAAAGGTCTTCCATTTGAGGGGACACTGAGGGCAAATAAATTATTGGCCAAGACTTTATTCTTCCATCCTACACTTTCTTGAAATAGTAGCACATCTACAATGAGAATTCCAGAAGCTTCTATCATACTACCAGTTTAGAATTCTTTCTCATATGTAATACTTTTAAAAATATTTCTATTCCTATATTCCTCAGTTCATCTCTATTCCACTTATCTCTCTACAATCTGATAAGGTACTGTTGTACTGAGCCATCTTGGTCTCTAGTTCTCAAAACTGAAAATGATAAATATATAGTCTAATACTTGAGTTGAAATAAACATTATTCCATTACAGGAGCAAAATCTATGCATAGACACCTGCATATTTTTGGAAGTATGGGAAGTTATAATTTTATGACAGACAGCAGCATAGCATTCCATTTACAATCTTTTTAGAAAGGTGGATGATAACAGAAGCTAGGACAATACAATAAAATACTATGTCTGTAATAAAAAGTCAGACTTCGCTCTCCTGAAATGGGCTCATGCAGATCACTATATCTCTGTTTACGGGAAATTTTAAGATAGTCACAAAACAAAACTGCCAAACATGAAGGAATAATTCATTTAACAGCTGTTCAGTAAGGTCAAAAACACAGAAACTACTGAAGGTTACAAAAGTATAACTAGAACTCTTGGGAGTTTAGCTCCATTACAACAGAGATTTTAAAATCACCTTCTGGTTGTACCTCACCTGATATTAGACGGCTTATCATTGGTTATCAGATTTTAGGAGCTCAAGATCAATTCTGTGATTTGACTTATACCCCATGCCATCATGACTGAGGAGACAGAGTTAATAAATAAAAGCATAGATGTCTCTGATGCTTAGTTCAAAAAAGAAACAAACATAGATCAATAGGGACAATCTGACACAAATATCCCGATTTCTGCCCAGATATTAGCAGTAGGAAGGCTATTGCGTACAATCCTGAAAAATCTGCTCTCCAAATGCACTATTGACCAAAAAGCTGGACATAATA
The DNA here is from genome assembly GCA_963573385.1 of Cacajao melanocephalus. Taxonomy (NCBI): domain Eukaryota; kingdom Metazoa; phylum Chordata; class Mammalia; order Primates; family Pitheciidae; genus Cacajao; species Cacajao melanocephalus. The sequence goes on along the minus strand of CAUYLG010012219.1, from coordinate 113,154 downwards.
AGAAATTAAATGAAGCTGAATAAATACCCATACTGAGGGCTAAACATCAAAACTATATTTGGTGAAAAGTAAGCAAAAGAAAAAAAGCACAGATCAAAAGGCCATCATATGAAACATTGCTATTTTTTGTGTTTCATAGCTTCAAATTGAAATATAAACTCAGCCCAAAGCCAGATTTGTTTCTTCTCTATTTAATTTGAATCGATTTCTTTCTACTTTTGTATTTAAGGGATTTTGCCTGTCTTTTATTTTTTTCTAATGTTTTAAATTAAACTTTAAAAAATTCTCAATGAAATCCACATTTTATGAAATAGTAGAAAATAGGTATAATTTTGCAATTAAAGTCATCTCAGGGAAACTGCAAAGTAGGTTTTGTTTGGCACTTCTGTTTAAGAGCATAGACTGATTAAAATAGTGATTACCATAAATCAACGTACTACAGCCATAAACATAATGTTTATCAAGGTGACTTTTCAAGTTTCTGATTTGTTAACCTCATCTTATCTTAAATTTTATAGATTCTGTGTTTTCTCTAGCAGTTCAGCATTACCTCAATATTCCAAAAGCCTCAGTAACTTCATACTGTTAGTACCATATTTGATTACATTTGCTTTTAAAAAATAAAGTTGTGCTCAGACTGTGAAAACTACTTCTCATTTGTACAAATGCAGCAAAGCACAGCCCTTTGCATGTCCTGCTTACAATCTGGAACTTTCCTCTATTATAGCCCCACTAACTTATGGTGAAACAAAAGCAAGAATTTAATGAAATTAATCAAGCTTTGACAGGAGAATTTTAAAAAATTCCTCAGATAAAACAATTCAGAAAATTTCAAATAATTATAAAATGCCCTCTCAGAATTAAAAAAAATCTTACCATAAATGTGAAGAAACCCTTTTATGTTTGACAAATTTCTTAATCCTAAGAAATTCATAATTCATTTCTCATCCCCATTTTAGGAATAGGATAATCAAGATTCTGAAAAATAATGCAACTTGTTTAAAGTCAATGGCAGTACCAGACCTTAAACCTTGGTCTCTGGTGTAGAGCTCACAAAACTTGACTACTGAACTGCAAACATATACAGATGTAGAGAGAACTCTCCGCTCACGTGCAAGTCGTGTCACAAAGATGCATTGGCAAGGAATTGCATTTTTTTCCCTTTCAAAACACTGTGGTGAAGAGAATTTGGTTTTCTAGGAAAATCCCCAATGGCCCTGTATTAGTCCATTTTCACACTTCCATGAAGAACTTCCCAAGACTGGGGAATTTATAAAGGAAAGAGGTTTAATTGACTCACATATCTGCATGGCTAGGGAGGGTTCAGGAAACTTAAACAATCATGGCAGAAGGCAAAGGGGAAGTAAGCACATTCTTCACAAGATGGCAAGAGAAAGAAAAGAAAACAAAGAGGGAAGAGCCCCCTATAAAACCATCAGACCTTGTGAGAACTCGCTATCATGAGAACGGCATGGGGGAACTGCCCCCCATGATCCAATCACCTCCCACTGGGTCCATCTCTTGATACCTGGGGATTGCAATTTGAGATGAGATTTGATTGGGGACACAGAGCCAAACCATATCAAGCCCATTTATCCAAAAGAATATTTGTGGTAGTTATCTTTCCAATCATTTCTATAATGATGTTTCTGAAAGAGATCACATTTAGGGGTCTTCTTGGGGCACAGGAATGTATCTCCCTTAGTACAGAGGATGAGATTCTTTCCCACTCATGGGCTATAAGAGACAACCCTGTTAACTGCCCCCTAACTCCAGCAGATATGGTTAATGGGTGGGGACACCAAGGAATCACTATGAGGGGTTCTCAGTTTCTTCAGTCTCCCTAATTCAACTTAAATGGACCATTCCATTCTTCTTTTTTTTTTCTTTGAGACAGAGTCTCACTCAGGCTGGAGTGCAGTGGTGTGATCAAAGCCCACTGAAGCCTTGAACTCCTGAACTAGACACATACCACCACTCCTGGCTAATTTCTTAAAAAAACATTTGTGAGATGGGGATCTCAGCTATGTTGCCCAGGCTGGTTTCAAACTCCTGGTCTCAAGTGATCCTTCTGCTTCACCCTCCCAGTAGCTAGGACTACAGGTGTGCATACCACCATGCTTGGATCCATGGTTTTCTTTTTCAAGTATGAAGAAATGCCTTCCTTCTTTCTTTTCTGTGGAAGAAAGGTACTCCTTATTTTCAGCTAGAATTTTTCACAATTTCTATCTTACTGTGATCTCTGAAACACAGTTTTTGGGACATTTTCTTAAGTGTATGAACAAGTGTTTCTTAGCCTTCTAGCCTTTGAATAGGTTGTTCCTTACTGAGCATTCAATCAAACTCCTCAAATGTCCATCAATCTACAGAAGGAGACTTGAGGTTTACCTCGCAATATGTCTGAGTATTCCCAGTTGTGCTGTGTTCCCCTCGTCTCCTCCCACTCCCATTTCAACACTCTGAGGAATACTCGATGCTCCCCCCATGTGAAGATCTTCCTTCTAACTACAAACCTTGTTAGCTCCTATTTTCCCATCCTCTTTCACTCACAATGCACTGCAGCATGTGACAAAATTCCTAAAAGTTTGAGGATTACCAACTTCTGGGACAGCACATTGAAAATCGAGATCTCATCTTAAAGTCTCATGCTTATCTCTGTATTCATTTTAGGGTAACAAAGTTCAATGAATTGGGTGGCTTAAAACAGCAGAAATTTATTGGCTCACAGTTCCAAAGGATAGAAGGCCAAAACCAAAGTGTTGGCAGGACCATTGTCCTGAGACTTGTAGGGGAGGATCCTTCCTTGCATCACCCTCACATCTGCTGTTGGCCATCAATCCTTGGCACTCCTTGGCTGGTATATAACATCACTCAATCTCTGCCTCTGTTGTCACGTGGCACTTTCCCTGTGGGTCTGTCTCTTCAGCCCGCTGTTCTCTTTTTTGTTTGTGTCCCTAAATTTTCCTCTTATAAAAACATCAGTCATATTGAGTGAAAAACCCAACATAGTCCAGTGTTACTTCATTTAACTTAGCTAATTATGTCTGTAGTGACCCTATTTCCAAATAAGGTCACATTCAGAGGTGCAGTATGTTAGGGCTGTAACATCTTCTTAGGGGATACAATTAAATTCAACACCGCCAGAGGAACATTCTATTATTTCTTTTGTAGCATCACACCATTTTGGGGGTCTACCCCTAACCTCTTACTATCTAAATAAACCTCACTCTACAGGTATCTAAAACCTCACCCTGTTCTTTTCCACCTCTCTATCTGGACTAGCAGAGTCTATGATTTCATTCATAGACAAAATTATAGTGTGTGTGTGTTTGTGTGTGTGTGTGTGTGTGTGTGTGTTGTTTTTTGCTAGTTATTTTTTGAATCTGTATTCTGTACTGTGAGTTTTGGGATTTCATCTAATAAATTCGATAATTTGTTTTGTTCCCTAATAGTTATCATTTATATGTTAACCTTAATTCACTGTTTCTTAGGCAATACCTATTACCTACCTAATAATAAGCAGTATTTAGTTAATTTCTACTTCCCTCCTCTTCAGCATCAGATTTTAACTTATTACATTTTTTTGCTGTTCTTTATATCTATATACCTATGTTTCTGTTAATTGATTTATTAACTTAATGAAGTCTTTTGATCCCAGCTTATGAAAGATGACATGTTAAGCACTTATACTACCTCTCCATTGTCTCCCTTCCCTTCCCAAATTTTGATGGTTATATTTAACTTGACTGATAAAGCTTACAACTTTAACAATCTGCTTTGTGATTATAACTTCCGTATTTGTTTTAGACTTAATCCTACATTTAAACACACTCACAAGTAGTTGCCAGGCATTTTGCAGTGGTCCCTTTATTCATTTTTGGGACATCTATGACTTGTCATTATTTTTAGAAAATTTTATTAAATCATTATCATTTTCTTTAACAACAACTTTTCTGTTCTGTACCAAAGGGACACTAATTATACACATTTTGTATCTTCCTTTTCTGTTTTCTACCTTTTGTTTTTCTGATCACTTTTAACTCCTGGTTTGTCTACATTTCAACAGATCGTAAAATCTATCTCCCACCCTGTGGCTTCAGTAATGACTATTCCTCTTTCTACTGCCTCTAATGTGGTCATCATTTCTGATTGGATGTTTGCTTTTTTCTACTAGTTTATCTTACCCCTGTCAGCTCATGTTTTATTTACTTCTGGTGCTTTGGTCTATTTTCCATTTATTTATTTATTGCATTGATAGCCTAATAATTTGCTTTATTTGGAATTTTAAAATATATATGTCACCTAGTTTATTATTTATTCTTTCCTTCTAATTTTTATTTTAGTTTCAGTGGGTGCATGTGCAGGTTTCTTACATGGGTAAACTTCATGTTCACTGGGGTTTTGTGTAAAATTATTTCATCACCCAGGTAGTGTAGTACCCCAACAGGTAGTTTCTCATCCTCATCCTCACCCTCCTGTGTCCCTCCACCATCAAGTAGGCCCCAGTGTCTATTGTTCCCTTCTTTGTGTCCATGTGTACTCAGTGTTTAGCTCCCACTTATAAGTGAGAACATGCGGTATTTGGTTTTCTGTTTCTGTGTTAATTCACTTAGGATAATAGCCTCGAGCTCCACTAGTGTTGCTGCAAAAGACATAATGTCATTCTTTTATACGGCTATGTGTATTCCATGCTGTATATGTACCACATTTTCCTTATTTAACCCACCATTGATGGGCCTTTAGGTTGATCCCCTGTCTTTGCTATTGTGATTAGTGCTGTGATGGTAGAACAACTTATACTGCTTTGGGTATATACTCAGTAATGGGATTGCTGGGTTGAATGGTAGTTCTAAGTTCTTTCAGAAACTTCCCAGCTGCTTTCCACAATGGCAGAACTTATTTATATTCTCACCAACAGTGATAAGTGTTCCCTTTTCTTTACAGCCTCTCCAGAATCTGTTATTTTTCAGCTTTTTAACAATAGCCATGCTGACTGGTATGAGATGGTATCTCATTGTGGTTTTGATTTTCATTTCTCTGATGATTAGTGATGTTGAGCATTTTTCATATTCTAGTGTGTCATATAGTTTAATCATAATTTTTGTATGTTCCATGGCAAGTATTTCTAAAGAGCATTCTTTAACTGCTTTTTCTCCCATTCCTTTTCATTTTCCCCCATCATTGATTAGATTTTGTATTATTTTCTTACATCTTCATTCAGCTTTGAGTAAGTTTTTTCTTTTTTCTCAACCCATTATGTCAAATGAAGTTTGTATTGGAGATTGAGGGTATTCAGGGCCATGCTCCAAATACTATAGCACTTCTCCTAATGACGTAGGACTGTGCATGTGAAGAAGTTCCGTTTGCTTTTTCTTCTTCTGACCAATCAAGTTTTTAGCTATAGTGTTAACTACAATGTCAAGCCTCTTGACTCTGGCCTGTCTCAGACAGCTTCCTGCAAACAAAGGACAATTCTGTGTGGTTCTTCCACTAAATCTGCCACTTTGTTTCTCCTTAAAACCTGACTAAGTCTTAGGAAGCAAGTAGGAGCAGCTCAAGACCCAACTCCTAATTTTCCAAATAACATAATGCCACTTTTCCCTCTCATAATAGGCTGCTGTTTTGAAGAACTGCGCCTGTTGTATTTGTCCAAGATATGTAGCCATAGGCATCATTTCTTAGCATGTGGTTGCACTTCTGTTTGACCCTTTTTTTTTACTGGGCAGCCACTGCGTATACACGGTGGCTCAGGTTACAAAGGTCTAATTGTGTCAGATATTGAGGGTAGTTCTTTTCCTTTCTGTTTCTCATCATCCTTACTGTTTTGGAGTTATTACCAAGAGGCAATGGGAGCAGTACTGTTTTTATGCCACTATTATTTAAAACTAATAATGAAGATGGGCTCTTATTTTTGTTTTGTTTCAAAGTTTATTTAACCTTTATATTTTATGTTTATGTTTTTGGGAAAAGCCACAAAGATAAGAAAGCTGAGAAACTACATTCAAAGAAATTATTCATGGTCATGAGGTCGCACATACAGGACAAGAATTTTCTTGTTCTACTTCTTAAACTCAAAGAGCTTGCCACTATATCTTACTTTGACATAGTTTTAATGGTGGATTTGACCTTATTTCCCAGAAAATAAACATAAAATCTGGACTTTCAATGTACTAAGAACCTCACATTTAATTTCATGCTTGAAAATACAGTCTCTATGAGATTTCTAAAGTTTGAAATAATAAATTTTTCTCCAGTGATTCTTCCACACATATTCGACTTACCCTTAGAAGTAGATTCAGATAAAGGATAATTCATATGAAAAAATTTGAACTGTTACTACATTTTAAAAAATCTATTTTATTGAAAGAGAATTTATTTCTAGATCATCTATACAGTGGCATTTGCGAACATCTGACTTTTTAAAAGTATTAAATCAGAGTGGTATGTCACTTTCATAGTACTCTATATGCTGCTATCTTTTTACCTTTTTGCTGACTACAAGAAGGTAGATATCTGATGCCCACAGTTAGATAGACTCAGATATGTAACAACTTCTGATACCAATCCAAAATCTAAAAATGTATTGCCTCAAGATTAACTGAACTTGAAAAAAACTAATAAAAACATTCATGAAAAAGGTTTCTCTTCACTAATTTGCATTTTTAGACAAAAAGCTACTGAAGGATGAATATGCCTATACCGTTGTATTTAGTAAGACATAGCCCTTCCAGTAGGAATTCACTCACATATGTGTCACTTAAGTCAGTACAAATAAAGACTGTGTGGTAAAAATTAACCTAGCTCAACCTTGCAGACACTTGGAGAGTTAGGGCAAAGGCATTGTAAATAGATTCCTTCTTTTAACATGTTCTAACTTTTCCCTTCCTGTTACCTAGGCTGCCAGGGGTGGGTGGGCAAATATCTTTCAGCTTCTGAAAACTCCTTTGTTTGGAAGCAGAGAGAATAGTGGTTTGGCCTGGTATAACTGTTTTGTTGGTTGGCACAGAGTTTTAATTATTCTGTGATACATCACAAGATATATTGATCACACAGTAAATACATTGTTCTTCCTCTGGGGTCCTTTCTTGTCAAACCTAGTTTTTGCTTAGAACTGGATGTTTCAGCTTCTCTGTGAATCTTTTATCTGCCTTTTGTGTGTCTTCTTCTTGCTAATGCTTTTCTTAATACATTCTAACAGTGACTACAAAGAATATAAGGGTGGGCAGACACCCTTAGATTTATTTTTATTTTAAAAATAAAAATAAAGAATAAATTTCTTTGAAGAGGGTCAGTTCTGACATAAAGAGAAAACAAATATCAATTGTCCACATTACATTATTTCAACTCTCTCTGCATCTTGGTGGTGGCATGAAAAGTTTTCTACTGAAGATCTTTCTGACCTACCCTTTGATATTAGATGTAACATTAGATATGATGTTAGCTATGCAGATTACAAATGAAAATAAATATACCTAATTTAAATAGTAGAATGTAAATTGAATAGCTAAAGCTCAAATCCATAGGGCAGTAACAATCGTGACGTCTTTATTAAGTATTTACTACGTGCAAAACATGTTGCTACTGTTGTGAGCAGTAGGGATGTAAGAAAATGGACATTCAGCTCTCAGGAATTTTTTAATGCATTTCGTGAGATGACATGGAAATGAAAAGAAATACAAACTAAGCAAGAAATAAATGATTTTTATAAACACTAAATGATTATTCTAAGGCTAATAAATTCAGAAGAATAACATCAAGTCAGGGTCTAAAAGATCTCATGTGAGAATGTTGGAGTTAACTAAGCCTTAAGAGGTAGATAGAAATTGGATAAGTAGAAATAAAGAGAAGAGATTTAGAGTGAAAGAAGGTATGAAAGATTTAGAGGTAGAGAAGCTCTGAGAAGTTGTTCGATTAGAGAAGGTGGTTCATATGGGTGAGTTGTAGAAAGAAAAACTTAGGAAAATTAGAGCCATCTCAGAATCTTAGAGCAAAAGAGGATCTCAAGGAGTATCTATTCTAATACTTAACTCTAGCCCAAGATCATACTTGGGCATATTAAAAATTGAATTGATATAAAGACATGTTTCATTCTTGTGATTCTTCTATAATTGGTGACTTTATTAGTTCTTCCACTTTAGATTTTATCCTACCTCAGTGCTGGATAGAACTCTATACAATACTTCATATTAGTCGAAAGGGACTAATTAATGCTGTGGTAAAAAGACAATGTCCCAAGTGTCAGAGGCTAAACACACCAAAAATAGATGTCCCATTCAAAACAGAATAAGTGTACAGTGTGGGCTGACTGGAGACTCTGCTCCACATGATTACTCAGAGATCCAGGATAACTGAGGCAACCTTATCATTCACTACACTATCTGGAGCGTTTGATTTCTAGGTTGCTTAAGCAAGGGAAGACCTAGCTGTGGGGTTACAGACTGGCTATTTATGCTTTGGTCCATCACTCCCCACATCCTACTGGTCAGAACACATGGCCCTCCAAGCTGCAGAGGGTTAACACATAGGGGAATAGATGGAAGATTTGGTGAGTTCCATTGTCTCTGCCACACAGAGAGGTATGCGGGAGATACATCAATGGAAAACACATCCACAAATTTTCTATACCTTTTGTTTCTTAAGATACCCCCTTTCCTCAAAACATAAACTTGCAGACTTTATTTTCTAGCTTTTTAATCATTGTGTGGGTATCTTCCCTGAACCATCTCCAATTGCTCCCTACTCTATCCATAAATAGAAATTAAAATTTAAGTTGGTTCTTTTTTAAAAAAGTAAGAAAAAGCCAGATATAATTATATGTATTATCTGTGTGTACATTTTTCATTTCATGGCTTATCTATAACCAAAGGTAATTTCAGACTAACTCTTCATTACATGTCTGGCTGCTCGCTGAACTCATCCTGCTTCACTGTTCTTCTGAGGTTTTGCTCCAGCTCTTTTACCATCTAGGCCTACTTCTTCCACGATGTCAGAAAATGTATTCTTTCTTAGATCTTCAGCCAAATTCACCCTCTCCAAAAGGCTTCCTTGGGTTCTCCCAACAAAAATTAATCCCTCTCCTTCCAAACTACCAGAGTGTGATTTTTTGAACATCTAATGTTTTCCCTGGAGTACTTTGTATTCACGGCTCTATAAAGCATGCAACAACTTTGCCCTTCAGACATTAGTGGTGTCTGAAGAAAATATTCATTGTCAAAATTTGCAGGGGAGATCAGGACTGCTGCTTAGTTCTACTGAGTAGAACCGGGGATGCTACAAAATATCCTTCAATGGGCCTGGTGCGGTGGCTCATGCCTATAATCCCAGCACTTTGGGAGGCTGAGGCAGGCAGATCATGAGGTCAGGAGATGGAGACCATCTTGGCCAACATGGTGAAACACTGTCTCCACTAAAATTTCAAAAATTAGCCTGGCATGGTGGTGCGTGCCTGTAGTCCTAGCTACTTGGGAGGCTGAGGCAGGAGAATCGCTAATCCAGGAGGTGGAGGTTGCAGTGAGCTGAGATCATGAGACTGCACTGCAGCCTGGAGACAGAGGGAGACTCCATCTCAAAAAAAAAAAAAATCCTTCAATGGTTGGAACAGACCCCACAAACAAGATTTATCCAGCCCAAAATGTCAATGATGTCAAGGTCGAGAAGCCCTGCTATAGAGTATGAACACTAGAGCGGGAATCATTTATCCCATCTTCCCTTCCCTCAGAGTGACAACCATAATGCTCTGCAGACAGTAATACATTCAATATTTGGTAATGATCAGCCCTCATAAATGTCTGAAAGAGTCAACAGGCAGTATTATTAGAAGGGATAAGTTGTATTTTAATAATGTCCATAGTTGAGTCTTCTAATGCTTGCCCATGGTTTCCTCCTTTTCAGGCTTGTGGGGGTATTATAATTTCCCATTCCCTTTGTGGTTGAGTATGACTTGTTACTTCCAGCCCTTACGTTATAGGTAGAGGTGACTTCAGTCAGTTTTGAGTGAGAGCATTTAATTGCTAGTGGGAGACTCTCTAGCTCCTTCTTTTTCCCACTGCTGATATCAGCCTGCATCCATAGTAGGTGCCCCACAAACATGGGAGGATATGTAACATAAGCAACAGCTTGTTGCTTCACCAAAATTCTACATGTATGCTGGCTCTTCAGCATCATAGGCATATGAATATTTTTAAAAACTCTCATAGTAGACTCTGCTCACTGCTAGAATGTTAGCTTATCCCAGCATGATTTTTCTAAGGACTTAAACATTATCATTGCAGCTTGTATACTTCTTTGTGTTGACCTAGTATTCCTTGACATGAAACTGTTCCTTGGATTTCTTTTGCTGATAAATTAACACTTTTTTAAAAAGTCAACAAATCATGAAAGCTTTCTCAATCAGTCTTCATTCTGCTTTTGAATTTTTAGTTTATGACTTTGACACATAGGGCTGTAATGTTATTGACTTTACCCATCCACATGTAGTTTATCTATGTTTTTGTTTGTTTGTTTGTTTGAGACGGAGTGTTGCTCTGTCGCCTAGGCTGGAGTGCAGTGGTGTGATCTCAGCTCACTGCAACCTCCGCCTCCCAGGTTCAAGTGATTCTCCTGCCTCAGCCTCCTGAGTAGCTGGGACTACAGGCACGTGCCACCAGCAAATTTTTTGTATTTTTAGTAGCGATGGGGTTTCACCAGGGGTTGGCCAGGATGGTTGTGATCTCCTGACCTGGTGATCCGCCTGCCTCCGCCTCCCAAAGTGCTGAGATTACAAGTGCGAGCCACCACGCGTGGTCTATGTATGTTTTTAATTATGCTACCTGTATTTCAATTTGCAACATGAAATTAATTCGCTTTGCTTCTGTTGGTTCATAAAATACATTCTGTTAACATGAAAACATTCATGGGACATGGAAGTACCATAAAATCATAGAAAGAACACTAGATTGGGGGAGTGAGACTGCACATAGAGCTTTGGACCTAAAAGTAGAAAAACTGGGTCTCCATGTAACTCTCCCCACTTATTGCTATAAGGTAGATGAAGTCTACACATGCACTTGGTAAATTCTTATGCACTATGCAAAGGGGAGTTATTATTAATGTGCTGACAAGGCTCTTGCTCTATTTCAGTTGCCACTGAACTGCACAACCATCAATAAGTAAGCTGAGTTCTCGGTTTACAGTTTCCTTATTCACATACTGCATCGTGCAATAGTCCGTTTTGGTTCCCTTTTCCAGGTATTAAAAGTCCAGGTTGCTATACACATTTATGCTTAAATTTAAATGCTTTACAAATATCCCACCCTCTTGGAAAAAATATAAATTATTATCTCATTTTTCAAATTATTTAAGCATCCTGGAGATACACAATTTCTATAAATACTCCCCATTTTCACTACTTTGTATAACGAACAATATACAAATACATTCATTGCATGGTTTTAATAAATGTTGAGATGAATAACTATTTACCATAATATTAAATCATTAATCAAAAATTATGATTTTAATATAGATTTAATAGGTTTAAATACTAGTAGTAATAATAATAATGGTTTTTGGCTAGCCACTGTTGCATGGGGATTATATTTATTATTTTATTTAATTTCACAACAATGATACAAGGTTGATAAAAATACTGATAAAGTGAAAATGAAGAAAATGTTATTTTCTAGATTGGGATATATGATCTCTTCCTTCATTTTCAATTTCCCAATGCATTTGTGATCACTCTGTGGAATCAGTGTACAAACTATAATCTGAAAGAAATTGGTGGTATTTTTACAGTACGTGAACACAACCATCTGATTTATAGTTCAATCTGTTAATGCACTCTGTTATTAGGCCACCTGGCAGTTTTATGCATTGTGAATTTAAAGAGGAGCTCAATGTAACATAAGCTTTACAAGCTGGGGAAATATTATTGAAATGAAACATGAATGAGGACCATTTAAACAATAAAATAATGTGTATAGACTACATATTTTTCAGTTTTAGCTAATACGTGCCTTAGGTATAAATTCCAAAATAACTTGAGGTTCTGATGAGACTATAAAAAATAAATTCAAAATAAACTTATTATTTACTGTTGTTAATCATGTAGTATTCATGTGCTTATAGAGAAACAAAAATACAGCCACAACACCTCTGAAAAATTAAGATTGTATATGGATCACATTTTCTTTTAGTGCTCACAGAAGTGTACTTGGAGAAATGCTGTCAGAAAGAAAAACCAGAATTGGGAGATGAAAGAAAAAACTGTAACTTATTGACCATCTCTTTTATGACTCTCAGTTTTATTATCATTTAAAGAATTTGATCCACCACTGTGGAAGTACAAAATAAGGCCTTTACAAAGATAATCCTAGAAAATATGTCACTGAGATTAAGCAGTGGCATAACAGTGAATCTGTATTATGCTTGAAAAAAGTATGTCTTCTGTAATGTGATGATATTCATCCTATATTGTTCTAAATGATCTAGTCGTCACTCATGTCATTGATGAAAAGTGTTATGTTTTAAGTAAGCTGCATTCTTCACAGTAATCCACAAAATTTGGGCTATGCTAGTCGATTTTATGACATGATTGTAAGTCCTCTTTAATTAAATTTATGAATTTGGAGAGTTAAGATGCTTTTTATTTTTATTCAGACTTGAAATTACAATCAAACTTTATTATCTGCATCAGTCTTTCAAAGGGATCTTATGTGATTCATAACTATATAATTTCAAAACATATTTTTCAGTATATATTTGCTTTAAGATACATGGAAACAGTTTAAGGGAAACTGTATTTTTGTTTATATAAATATACCCACTTTCTCTCACTTTTAGAACTAGAAAATGTGAAAGATTAATAAAGATGTTATGACCTATATATTTTGAATAAGATATTCCTCAAATGGAAAATCCTACTATGTACCTATCAACTCTGAAAAAAACATTTTTTAAAGAGTTAAAACAATGGCTTTTTAAATAGCGATTTCTTCAGATTTCATGAGGAAGTATCAAAACTGCTCTCACTGTCTCAATATCATTCAAATACTTAACTGTCAAGTGAAAAAAATGAATTACACTTTCTTATACATTGGAAAACAAAAACAAATATCTGAAATATACTTAGCAACTGATAGTTTATTATGCTTTTAACCTTAACATTTACTTAATACTTAGATATTTGGATTCCATACCTTGATTCTGATGTTTCTGTTTAATCTGCTGGTTTGAATCCCTCCATTTAGAAATTTTGACGTTACAATGTCCAAACTTGTGAAAAAAGAAAATTATGAAAATAAATGATAAACAAATTAAATTCTCCTAAGCACTAATCACAGTATATTATTTGGGTTAATTTTTTGAGAATTGGTACTTGGATACTTATTTTGCCACTTATGGAGGTGACTGTGTGTTTTTTTTGCCAGTCTGATGTGCCATGAAGACTTTTGGTTTGGGAACTTGAGGAGGTCACAAGCTAGGATAAAATTCATTTTACTGAAGTATACTGGTTATGAAAATTGCTTGTTCCAGTGGACGATTTCACTACTTCATTTACAGCGTAAGGGCTCATTGTGTTCCCACTGGCTGGGATCTGACCCCTATATTTCTCATTTTCCTTCTGAAATGTGGGTCAGCAGTGTTGTCAGATTCCTCGTCTCCTATAAAACATTTTATTTTTAAATATTTGACACCGGAGCCTTCTAAAAGAACAGGTTAAAAAAAAATGTCCTGCTGGATGGCATTTATGACTCAGAGAAGTATCATTGCCACTGACCTCACAACTCTTCTTAAATAGTCAGAGAAGGGCAACAAAATTGTCAATTAGGCTTCCAGGGAACAGCATTCAGCCCAACTCAACTCGTGCTTGGCAGCATAATCATGCAGATCTTGCTGCTGCACGAGAAGCCTTTCAAGCCTATAATAACGAGGGTTCAACAAATCTGAACTTCCTCTCTCAACAGCAGATTTAGAAGCTGTTGATTTGTTATACATTGACTGAAGGGTTTTGTAGCATTGACATGCAGCATTTAAATTTATCTCAGATATTCAACCTAATTCTTCGATTCACAAATCAGAGGTCAGACTTCTAGAAACCGTAAAGAATATTGCTGCATACACACACACACACACACACACACACACACACACACACACACAACTTCTCTCTGTATATTTATATGTATATGTATGTAAAATCACTCTTCATCCTTTTTTATTCTCACTGATGTTGCATTTTATGCCCTTATGTTTTAGAGAGAGTATTGAGCCAGGGAGGATTTGTCAGTATTCAATAACTTGTTCCTAAGAGAAACTGATACTCTTATTCACAAACCACAAATTATGGAATTTGCTATTCAGTATACTCACCAATAAGAAGAAGAATAAAAGGAATTTCAATTATAACTTGCTCTTTATATTTTGCTAACCACCACAAGATTTTTATGATTTAAATAAATATGAATTACTCTAAGGCTAGGGAAGAATGTAATAAAAGGAAAATATGATTAATGTAAGATTCAAAGTTGAAATATATACTATGGTAGAAAGAAATAGTCAATAAGATACGCTTTTATCTGCCAAGTCACCATGCTAAAACTGGACTGCAACACTTCAGCTAGTAAGATGATAGTCATCTAAAATATTTCCCTTTATGGAGAAATGATATCTGGTCTTACCTAATAAACCTGACATGTTTGTTTCATTTGTAAGTGAACTTTTTTTAAAAAAACCAGGCCTAGACTTGTTTCTCAAAGGGAGAAACAGAAAGAGAGATGGGACCAAGGCCAGTGGTGCTTGCTGCGTCTATGCGAGAAGAATCATTTCTCCTTCATGGAAAGAAAGCCAGTTGTAATAATCCTACCTACATACAAACAATAGAGGCTCACTGAAGTATCTGCCAGCAGCTGAATTAAGAAATCAAAAGAACAACAACAGCTGGGCCAGGTCCTGTATTGGTCACCTATTGCTTTATGAAGTTCCCAGCCGGAACAGATCTCTTCTGTCTTTCAGTGTGATATATATACACAAAATCCCAACCACGATTTTACATTAGAGTCTAAATTCCTTAGGCAATTAGAGTTATGATTTTATCACAGCAGTTGTTTGAAGCTAAATTGCAGTAGTTATTATCCATGATGGGTCCTGCTCCCTGAGGTTAGTTGCTCAGGTTGAACAAACCAGGAAAAACACCTTGGAGAAAATTCATACTAGAAAATAACTACAATGTTGATGTTTTATCAAATAGAGTGCTAGGGCCAGATTTAGCCCAAAATGTCCCTATTGCCCAACTTAGTAATAGTTAAATAAATTCACAAGAATGGCATACATTAAGAAAAGAAGACAAACGGCTTGACCATCTGTTGAAAAGATCTCATGAAATTCTTCACAGACGTTGTGCACCAAAATTGCTATCAGGTTCAGGCACAGAAAACATACATTGGAATCAATGCCTTAGTTTTTATACAGACTAAAAATCTACTGAGGTGATATGTTTATACATTTCTGAACACTTAAGCTCCCCATTTTCTTAATTTTTATTTTAAGTTCAGAGGTACATGTGGAGGTTTGTTACATAGGTAAACTCGTGTCACGGGGTTGGTTGTATAGATTATTTCATTACCCAGGTATTAAGCCTAGCACCCCTTATTTTTCTTCGTCCTCTTCCTCCTCCCACCCTCCACCCTCCCATAGGCCCCAGTGTCTGTTGTTCCTTTCTATGTGTCCATAAGTTCTCTCATTAAGCTCCACTTATAAGTGAGAACATGTGGTATTTGGTTTTCTGTTCCTTGTTAGTTTGCTAAGTACCATGGCCTCCAGCTTCATCTATGTCCCTGCAAAGGACATGATCTCATTCTTTTTTATGGCTCCATAGTAACCCATGGTGTATATGTACCACATTTTCTTTGTCCTTTTTGAAAAGGTTAAAACTATATTTATTGCTGTGGTTACCGACCTGATAGAAATTGTTCAATTTTCCCACATTTACATGCTATGTCCAGAGATGCATGGTCATACATAAATTGATTGGTTTTGCCACATTGTATATTGACCATTACAATGAAAGAAGATAAAGGATGACCTAGACAGATTTCCTGTTAACTGATTCTAAACTGTCTGCAAATATTTTTAAAATTCCGTTTATAAGAATTACCATGACCATAATCTTGTCACTGGTTTTTCATTTTCTCTTTCATTCCCTGAGGTCTGTGACTCAGCACAAAGTACCCAGACTCCTACCCACCATAAATATATTGACTTGAGTAATTGTTTGTACACATCTCTCACGTTTACTCCTTGATCAAGAAGTCTCCTTGGGATTCAGGGATTCCCTGAGCAGTATCTAGCTATATGAGGTAGAAATGTTGTCACCAATAGCTCTGAGTCAGTGTATTTTTAACATGTGTGAGACTTTTAGCTGAGTCACTTGCCCTGGGGAAGAGACAGGAAAATGAAAAGCAAAGAGAAGGATAATAATAGTGGGAATTCTTACACGCACTGGAAAAAAAAAGAATTTTGGATTATTTAGAGATGTAATGAAAGTAGCCCTTCACCCTTTCATGCTTTGGTATAATGTGTATACAGATGTGGTGTCCATCTTTCAGGGTTGTAAACATTTTAGCACATGCTCTTTGCATAATATATCAGCACTGTAAGAAAAATGTGAACTTCTGCCTTTTAGAAGCTGGCAGATTAAAGAAGCAACATTCAGATGCAGTTCTAATTTTTACTGTCACTGTGTGCCCAGCATTACACTGGCTGTTGTCATGTATGTTATTTCATGTATCCCTCACAATGACCTTTTGATATCTGATTTTCATGCTCTCACTTTTCAAAAGAGGAAACAGTACTACTCTAATTTGGATTTGATTTTTTCCCAGGCAGTGGTGCCCTTCATTGAAGCTCAAAATGTTACAGTGTCAAGACTACAAAAATATAAAACACTTTATCTGAAAATTAGGAAAACTATAAAAAAGTAAGAAAACTTCACTTTTAATAAAGGAGCCAAAGAATATACAGAATTCACAGCAAAGTCTGATGACCTGCAAATGAAGAAATTCATAAATAGAAAAGCAATATTCATTCTTCATCCCCTCTTCCTCCACTTCAAGATACTATCTTCATTCTCCTATGCATGCAACAGTCCCTCAATCAAGGATGACTAAGAGAGAAATCTAATTGGGAGATTCACAAATGCCAATGTTTGAACTGAAGATAAACCTGCCTGTCACACTGGGGGTGCAGCAGCGGGAGGGAGGGAGCTTATACTGTAAAGCTCCTTTCCTTCTTGCTCTATCTTGTCCACACTTGTGCTGGGAAAGCTTGGCTCAGACCTCTAAAGCACAGGTGTCTTTATCTTTCTTTACATACAAATAGCAACCAAAAGCAACTTTATTTTCTTCAGAACTCGTTTCTTACCATCACCATGTGTTTTCTGTTACCTAGATTAGGAAAGGCAGGATCCTTAGTAGGCTTAGCTTGGCACGTTTACCTTGGAAGAGGCTGAAATGTCGTCAGCTGTTCTAGAGCCTTGATTTGCCTAGATACTTACAGCTCTATAGGAGGACAAATTAAGCAGTATTTGTAGCAGTTGCCAGAGAGCCTAAACACCTGTGACTGGAAACGGCTAGAACTGAGTAATATGAGATGGCAGTCGCTCTGCAGAAGATGCACCTAAGGACTGAAAATGAAGCCTAAATAAAAGGAGAGGTACAGGAGACCCCAGACCTGCCCCAGGACAGGCAAAGGGGACCGGCTAAGAAGGTGATGTATGTGCTCTTACAGTGTTTGTTTCCCTAACACAGCTCTAGGGGATCCAAATAAATTCCTTGAAAGAGTCATTCCTTGAAAGAACAGAATAACTGCATCATCAAGAGCTTTTAGTGCACAGATTTTATGAACCACCTTGCACCATCCCGGATAAGTTATGATGTCCAGTTGCAAAGGGTGTGACCAGATATGGCAGAACAGAAGGTTATCAGAAATGATCCAAATACCATTTCCTGAGATGGTTAACCAGACAAACATAGAGTGCAGCCAGTGCTGAGAGCTGCTAGCGAGAGCCCTAGTGGAGGCCATCAACTCCAAGACATGGGGCTAACAGAGACCCGTGAGGGGAGAGCCCAGCCCAGAATGCTGCATTGCTCAGAGCTCCCTGTGAGATCCTCAGCCCCACCCCTCAAGCATGAAAATAAAGGAAACTCTTGACTCCTTTCAAGGGAAATTTCAGGCACCTAGGTAGCCCTGAAAAGTAAATGAGTGATTTGATAAGCAAGAAGGTAATGGCAGCATGAAACAACGGAGCCAAGGAAGTTAGAATCACAGGAAGTTTAGTTCCCCTATAGAAACTAAAGATAACATTTTAGCTTATGTCCCTGAGTTGTTTTTCAGAAACCCACACCCTCACCTAACAGACCTGCTGGCATGCAGACCTCAAATAAGGGCAATTAAAAAAAAAAAAAACTTCAGCTGAATTAAATTTAAAGGAGTTTAATTGAGCAATGAATGATTCGTGAATTGGGCAGCCCCCAGAATCACAGCAGATTTACAGAGACTCCAGTGTGCCTCGTCGTGGAAAAAGATTTATAGACAAAAAAAGGAAAATGACCTATAGAAATCAGAAGAGAGGTACAGAACAGCAGGATTGGTTATAGCTCAGCCTTTGCCTTATTTGAACACAGTTTGAACCTCAGCAGTGTATGAATGACTGAAGTGTGGCCCCTTCAACCACTGGGATTGGCCAAGTCTCAGCTATTGTTACAGAGGCACACTACTTAGTTAGGTTTTCAATCTTGTCTACCTATTAAGCTAGGTTGTAGTTGGTTCACAAGGACTCAATTATAGAAGTAAGAAGTCCTTCTTTGTACTTATATATAGATGTACTGAGTACTTCTCAGGGAAAATGAAGGACTGAACTCTGACCACTGTTTTTTGTTCTAAATTTCTTCCTGGGGGGCCTGGAGGAGGTCACACCCATGAGCCAGAGCTAACGTTCTTTTCATCTGACCCCAACTTTTTAGACAAAACTTTGCCTCCTTAACCAACTGCAAATAGGAAAATCTTTGAACCCACCTATCACCTGTGGGCCCCTGCTTTGAGATGTCTTGCCTTTTTAGGTCAAACCAATGGATAGCCTGTAGGAATTGATTTATGACTCTGCCTGCAACCTCTGCCTCCCCGCCTTTCAAAACCCCTACCTGTAAGCCGTGAGGGAGTTCAGGTCCTATGTATTAGCTGTCCGAGTTTCTTTGCTTCGTGCCCTGCAATAAAAGCCTCACATTCTCTTGCTACAATCCTGGTGTATTTGGTTTTTCTGTGCCAGGTGGGTGGACCCAAGTTTCGTTAAGTAACACCTGTCATTCCACTGTGTGTCACCTGCAGAGCGAGTGATTTGGCCACTACTATCCACTTGATATCTTTGGGAGGGTAGAGATAGCTTACTGTTTGTCATATTCTTTCTCAGGAGAGAGAATAATAATTATCGTTCAGATTCTGGAACAAACTTCAGCCAATTAAGGCTAGTTCTAGCATTGAATCCAACCTGGAGGATTGGCCCAGGGGAAAAATGCTGTTACTAACAATTCTAACTAAAGATTTGTTTCAATGTAATTTTAAAATCTTTTTTTCTTCAAATCTTGACTCTTCGGATCATCTCTATTAATTGGCAACAGCAACTACTATAGGAAATAGAATGATAGGGTCTTATTTTCTCAGCCAGTTTGGTGTTTGAATCATAATCTGAATGTTATGTAAGAGGTAGGTATATTATAAAATTGTCTGACTTCAAGCCTAATGAGCCATTTACTCAATTAACATTTACAATTGAAAAGGAAAAGAACTACTGTGGAAAAAATGAAAAAAAAAATAGACGGGGGAAGCTAAATAATAACATCAATACATTTGTTGGTTTTCTTTTTCCATTTTTCTGATAAATTCAATGGCCTCCAAGACTTTCATACAAAAGAAAGAAAGTGAATATTGAATCAGGGGAATTTTTAAATTATGTAAAATTTCTGCCTATAATAGTCATGTGTGGGGAAAAGTATACTATTATAAAACTTTTTAAAAAGGTTATTATGATTATTATTCTTGGAAACCTTGTGCTATAGAAAAGTTAAATTTGTCATTCTCAGAAGCCAGTTCCACCAGCAAGAGGATTTGCATTGTCATTTTAAAAATTTTTTTAGAAAAACGTATTGCGCTAGGACTCTGGCTGCCCTGGACATGCTCCTAGAATTTGAGGTTCGATGTTGGAAGAGATGGAGGAAGCAGTTTGCAAACAGCCATGACACTCTGAACCACCAATGGCAAATCAGAGCAAACAGAAATAAATGCTGGATGTCAGAAGGATTGTTGATTTGTTCTTGCCTGATAGAGTCCTGGGGACATTTAAGGGGATGTGACCAGTCTACAAAGGAGACTTCAATGAAATTCAAAGACACCAACTAGTTTGAGAACCACAAGAAGTTTAGTTCCAGCATAGGACTAGTAGGAAGTAGCTAAGTTATAAAGCTTCAGAAGTTCATGAGTAAACACTGTAAGAGGCTTCAGTAGCTATGAGGACAAGTTTGGTAGACCTGAATCATAACCCTGAAAGCCCAAATGACCTTGCCTTGACATTTCCATAGCTGCAATGGTGAGCCAGCCTAAGTGTCTGATCATTCCTTGTGACTCATTAACTAATACTCTCTTACTTTATTCACATACAAAAAGTCCTGCTTCCTGTGTCAGGTGCAGGAGCCACGGCCGTGTAACACCCAGGTTTGTTTCTGAAAACTCTTGGGGTAGAATCATTTGTGGTTCAAATCCTTCTGGGATCAAAAAAAAATATTATTGCACTGTGGCTGGGAGTGACTCTATGAAAGTCTTTGTAAATGTTTGCACAAACACTAAAATGCTTACACAAATAAAGTAACATTACAGACTGCTGTATATTTCATCTCTTGCTCCTGAGAAATAGTTTAGCTTCTGGCTTCCTGGCAGTTTAAATAAAATGCTTATAAATTATTTTCTTTTATTTCATGAATTTGTATTCTCACAGACTTTTTTTTTCCTAGTCTGGACTCCAAATCAAACACTAATGCCTTCCTAGTTTTAAGAATCAGAACTGTTAACTGCTGCCTCCAAATCCCAGAAATGCAAAGTAATTGGGATGCTTGAGATTTAACAAAGCTTTGGGTAACCTCTGTTTAACTTTCCTGACATGCTGACATATATTTCTCAAATTCTCTCTCGAAAGAGACTCCCTTAAACAGTTCAAGCCCCTTCTGCAAACAGTTTAGCTTCAGGAATATATTAAAAGTCCCAGTTGTTTAGGTTCCTTTAGTTTTCTTTATATGTCCTAAGGCAAAATCTTTAACCATCTCCTTTGAGGTGAGGCTTACTGTTCTTCTTTTATTCTTCCTAATGCTCACTTCTATGTCTCTCCATTTATCATGAATAGAAGAAATTCAGAAGTTTCATATACTAGAGTTAAAATTCTCATTGTTGAGCAAATGATTTGCTGGGTTCAATAGAATTTGCTTAAGAGAGAGTCAGAGCTTTGAAGAGTTTGCTCTGTGAGCAGAGTCACATCTTACTCCAAGGCTGAGATCCAAAATCACTACACCACAATAAATATTGCCTGTAGTCTAAATTAACTCCAAAATCTCTTAATTTCTCCAAAAAAGAGAATATTGCACATTTCATGGTATGTCTAATGATATATCTAGCTCTGGAACAGTGCTGAACACCAGGTGAGGCACTTGGCTAACATTCGGGCCCCATGTTGAAATGAAAGCACAGAGAATTGAAATTGCTCAAGATCAATGTTCTTACAATGTGGGTTCTAGCCTGATTCTAGAGAATAAGTTAGTGCTGGGTACTCCTGCTTAGAGGTTTAGATTCCTCTGTGGACTACAGCAGGATACAATGGCAACTATTGCAAACCCGAGAACTTTCTTTGGAAGGTTAAATGAAGCTCTAGGCTCAGAAGTTGCACTAGAGTAATTCAAACTCTGTGTTCACTGACTCAACATCACTTCAATGACATTCCGATCAAATTTTCCCTATGGTGAGGAAAACTCAGAATAGTATTTCAGTAATATTTACAAAGTTAACTTAAAGTCTCCATAATTCAGGTAAAAATAATTTATTAGATGTTTGAAGTGGTTTATTTTTTAAATGACAATTTAAAAAAAAATCACTTTCCAGTAAAAAGTAAAAGATTCTTATTGTACTCAATGAGCTATAAATATCCTGTCTTTTTCTTTGTCTAAATTATAATTTCCATTTGTTTAACATCTAATTTAGTTCTATAAATATCCAAAACCATTTTGATATTTGCTCAAATGTGCCAAGTACTGACCTCTTTACCAAATTAGGTCTGTGATCAAATCAGGAAAAAAATAATACACTTAAATTCTGAATATCATTTGTCTAGCAAGGCTAAGCAGTTAATCTTTAAATGATCTAAACCTTTCTAGAATCTGTGGCTATTGGTGGACTTAACAATTAAAACACTTCAGATCCTTTATTTCAAAGCTATCTTTAAAACAGTTACTTATAATATTAATTAAACCAAAAGATTTATTCTGCAGTTTCAAATTATAATTTTATTAGTTGTTTATAGAACTATCGATAATAATCAGATAAGAATGGTTACATTAACAGTTTGTTTTCAGAAAACTATTTAGAAAGTTTATCAGAGAAATACTTCTAAAAATACAAAAAGCCTTTTAAAAATTATTAATCTAGGACAAGTTATTGTAAAACTTTTAGATAACATAAATAGTTGGAAAAACTCATCTCTCATAAATAACCTCTATTAATATATTGATGTATATCCTTTCTTGTTTTTTTCAACACATAAACACACATATACTTATTAATAGACCCTCTCAAAGCTGAGTTCAGTGAATACATACCATTTTGTAACCTGCTTTTGGTCCATTTAGACATTTACCACATATTCATTCAATTGTTAGTATTTGTTTGTTAGTTTAATTAAATGGACCATAAGTTACATACAGATGCTTCTCTCATGTATATTGAGTTTGTTTTTCCTAAAAGTTTTCTTTTTCTGTTTTCATTTCAATAGAAAACCAAAAGATATTTGCCAATGAACAATAACTTGGATGCTCAAAGGGTGAGTTGCGTTTAGAAATGATAGATGTTTTTATTAACTATTCAGTAAATTTTATAGTCAGTTAGGGTCAATTACATTTCAGAGAATCTATAACTTCAGAGACTTTCCTAGATGTTTGCATGTATAATTTCATCTAATGTATAACTCCATTATCCCCAGCTTTACACTGTAACACTGAAATCCAGTGTAGTTTTCTAATTTTTCTGTAGAATTAACATTTACTAGCAGCAACTCAGAGTGTGTTACAAGGCACATTTCAGCTTTCAAAGTGTTCTTTTCCACTTATTTTATGCCATTTAATGAATTTTCTTAAAAATGTATATAAAAACTAATAATAGTGTTATTTTTATTGACTACTGACTACAAACTTTGAGGTAAATATGAGTTTTATTTGCTTTAATTTGCAGATAATAACCCAGAGGTTGAGGGATACCAAGTACCTTGTCCACAGTTCAGCAACAATGGGACAGGTGTGACACAAAGCTCTGGTTCCATCTTGTTCTCTTTCTGCTCAACTACTGCACCCCTGGGAGAAGTGAAACGGGCTGAGTGTACAAGAGGCACCCGAAATAACCATGGTGTGTTTTTGTTCATTTAAAATCATAAAATTTGTGTAGGAAATAGAGTCTTCCAGAATGACTGCTTACATGGATTAAATAAATCAGATAAATGTTATATCTCTCATTCATTTTCTGCTATGAAACATGAATTATATGGTACACTAATGGAAATAGGTCCTTTACAGAAAGACTTCTATAGTGATGATCATTTTTCTGATATTTCTCACAATTGGCACATAAATCTGGCCCCCAATACAATATGGAGGTCAACTAATTTCCAGGTGTCTTGGATTTCATGGTTTATGTTCTTTGTGATTTTATGAAGATACCCAACAAATCCACCCATATTCTGATATTATCGTATACTTGTTCTACATTATCATATTCATCAGACTAAGAAGGATACACGCTGAGCCCTGATAATCACCTTTGATTTCCTCCCATGAAGGGAAATGATAGCCCTTTTTGGTATGTCTAAGGGGATTGTTCAATGCAGAGACTGGATTGTCTTCTCGGGCCCCACCTGCTTCTCCTCCCTCCCAGGCTTGTCTGTGCTGAGATGTCCACTTCTAGCATTACAGCCTAACTTACAGTCACATAGCTCTCAATCTTTGCCTTTTTATTCTAATGATTGTGTAATATGTTACTTTCTATGCGTTTCTGTACTCAGCATTTGCCATCTCTCTCTCAGTGGCTGAATTCTTTCTGCTCCATCAACATGCTCCCAGGCCTAGGGAAAACTGGAGTGGGCGATTCAAAGCCTATTTGCAAGGAAGACTCTTTCCCCTTTGCACTTCAAATCTCAAACCTATGTCCATGCAAGCAGCGCTATGATACTTTCTGAGTAACACAATTTAACATTCTTAAGGCCATAGGAGCTCTAATATTATAATAGATTACTTCATAATTATCTTTTATTTATTTCCAAGATGTAGAAATAAAGTTAGCAACAATTTTTCCTAGTGTCTTACCTTCCCTATTATAATACCCAACACCTAATATGTATCTGTCTCCCTGGCAAGGCTGGGCTTCTTGTGGCTTATACACATTAGTGCCCCCAGAAGCTAGCCCAATGCCTGACACACAGTGGTCAGGAAAAGTCTGATGAACATATGAGTGAATGAATGAATCAATGATGTTCCCTCGTGCTACTGAAAAGTCAATGTCATTAAAATGGTGGCTTTACATTGCTATTAAAGAAAATTAAATTTTAGTTACCCTAGCTTTTTAGAATTGATTTCCACACATTCTATAAAATTTGTTATTATATTTTACAGTATTCTACAATATAGTGTAATGTAAAATTATAAATACGAAGCAGAAGAAAAGCCAAATTCATAAAAGAATTTAGCAATATCTAGTTAAAAACAGACATGGTTCCCTTCAGCAAGCTTTCCTGTTCAAACCATGTCAGCAAATAAATATTTAACAAGCAATAAAACTGATGTTTATATTTACATGGCAGTCAATTTATGTTGTACAAAAGCTAAATTCCCCATCCCCAATAATACTTTTTATTCTTTGACATTAGTCTACAATAAATGGCACAATTGTGCTAAAAAGAAAGAAAGAAAGAAAAATCCCATAATAAAAACCATTCACTATGCCAAATATGTCATTACATTTTTTTTCCTGTTCAGCTGCCAGATGTATTGCATTATATTATCAAATTGATAGATCTAGTGTTATTTCTACATTTACCATTTTACAACAACAAATAGAAATATAAGGAAGCTTTGGTAACAAATCTTGCTTAATATGTATGTGAAGTAGACAGTTTGTCTAAAAGAAAAATATAACTGATGACAGATTTCATTTCAGTCTGCTCATGCTTATTAAGATGTCTACAAACAAAAAGCCGTATCTGGGTACATCTCTTTCTGCAAACAAAGGAAAGTTTTAATTGCTTTAATCAGCATTTGCATTGTCTTTGTGGTGACATACAAAAACAATTCAGGTCTAATCAGGAAATGTCTTCCAGAGGAGAATTCTTCAGCTTAGACTTTAAGTGAACCTAATAACATATTTCCTATAATTCTTGAATAAAGCTTAACAATGTAATACTGTGCTGACTTCTATTTAAATTATTCCTAAGCCATTAATAGAAAGCCTGGTGCTGTTTTTTGCTATGTCCTTATTAGGAATATCATTTTCAGACATAAAAATGGTTCCCATAAAATGAAAAAGTAGACTGAGCAATCAACCTCAAGTGTCAGTATTACAATTTTTTTTCATCAACAATATCTTAAACATAAAGAAATCTTTGCTTCGAAGGTAGTCTTTTCAATTTAGTTTCTCAAATAGGTATTACATCCCTACTAGGTGAAAGACACTGTTATAAACTAAAAAAATATATTAAAAAGAATAAGAGAACTCTACCACATTTAAATAAATCTGCAGCCTGAGGTATTTGACTGGGAACATTTTCAAAACTCCTGGAACTGCAATGTGGTGTGTGAAAAAAGAAAAAGCCATTTACTAAATACAAATGTTTCCACAACCTTCAATAAGGCAAAAGATCCTTGAATTTATATCCTAGTATCTTATATATATCACTTGCATTCTGTAAATACTGCAATGACTCCATTCAGGAAATAAATGTTCTCATTAATGGAAGCATAGTGTAAAATGTAGTATGGAATGGAAAATGGGCTTCAAAATTGGAAAACGCGAGATGCAAAGCCTTCTTTAGTCTATTTCGTTGGAGTTGTCTAAGCTTGAGCAAGTTATTTTTCACATCTCTGGGTCTCAGTTCACTCATTTTGAAAATGAGGATTCATTTATTTTTGTTCAACAAAAAAATCATGGAGCCTTTCCTGTGGCCCAGGCACTGTGGTAGCACGAGTAACACACAGGTCTTGTCTTCATGATGTTTGCCACCCAGCATGCTAATGTGTATTAATCGAAAAATCACATGGACAAACAGGGTTATTCCAGTGTATCAGAGGCTACACAGGGGAAACTGAACAGTTCTTTGGACACCTATGTCTTCAGAAAGTGCAGTTGACATTGAAAGTGGAATTGAGTCAGTGATTCAAGTGTGTATTCTTATAAGAAAGACCTGGAGGGATGGTTTGCAGGAAGTCGTTCACGTGCATTGAAATTGACTTTGCTTTACTTTTCATCTTTCTTGGCTGTAATAAATTTACTGCCAGAGCATGAAGTCCTAAGTCATTACGATCGTCTTCCTCCAAAGACTGTGTGACTTTGGACAAATTACTTAATCTCTGGGTGTCTCAATTCATTCAGTTCCTAAGTAAGGACTTATGTCATAGGCCTATTTGGATTAAACAAGTTATTATTTGTTGGGTTCTTAGAAGAGCACCCAGCATATAAGTACTGTTGTTGCTGTTATTGCTGTCACTGGTACTCATGGCATGCCCAGGAGACCAACTATTGCAAAAACAAAAACAGAAAACTTTAAACACCCATGCCTTATATTTTAACAAAAAAGATAAAAAGTTAATTCAAGGTACCCTTTGCTGCATGTTAGGAAAGACAATGCTTTTTTTTTTCTTTTTTCTTTCAGTGCTCTTTCTTCCTTCTTCCTCCTTTCCCTGAACTGGGATGACCTGATTTCCTGTCAATAGGTAGACATGGGAGAGATTCTGGTCATGAGGGAAAGCAAACTTGCTTGCAGCAAACTAGCCCTTTCTTCCTGGAGTCATGCTATGACTTCCTCCCCAGAAACTCCGCAAGTATTGAGCACAAGGATAATTAAGAAAAGATCCTCTCTTTCAAGCAGTCTATACCCTAGTTGGTGAGGAAAACAAGACAAAACTACAAAAGCACACATTGCAACAGAATAGCATTTATAAAATAATCCACATGATTATCTGCTCCGTGAATATAAAAATCAAGGCTTATTTATCTTTATGACCCCCAGAGCCTAATAATAATGCTCAATAAATGTTTGCTGGATTGAGTTGAATACATTAACAAGCACAAACAAATAAGAGTTTGAGCAAGTAATTGTCCAAAGAATTTCACATCAAGGAGCGATCACGGTGGAACTCCGGGGTCCCCAGCAGAATCCTGGTAGATGTGGGGAACCCCCAGCTTCCTTTTGTGAGCTCCTAATGAGCCAATCACCATGGAGTCACTGAGGAGCAATAAAGCCAAATGGTTCATACTAGGTACCCTTAGGCAGTCCAGAGAGTCTACCTAATATTTAAGACATTTAGTGGGGAAATTTTCTTCCTTCTAATAACATGCCCTAGTTTGAAAGACTTGTTTTCTGTGACTGATTTTATAAGTAATTATATTTATGATTAAATCAATGCCAACTAGTCACAACTTCATGCCTTCATTTATTGCAAAATTAAACGTTTTCCTAAATGTAAATATTAGTATGCCAGCCTTTGTGGCATCTGGGCATGGGATAGAGCTGTAACATGGCACTTACCAATTTGGAGCAGAGAGTTTCCTTATCCATCAAAGGGAAGTACATTTCTGGTGCTGGTGCACTGGACATGGGCTTTAAGTTAGACAAGAAAATTCTATCTTTTGGATCCTGCTGTTCCTTACTTGGCATAATAAAAATAAACATTTTTTTCAGTTTATCCCATCTGCCAAAAGCAAAGGTGACCACTTCATTCTCCTTTTCTAAGATTTAAAATTTACACTATATTGAGGATATAGGTTATAAAAGTGATAAAGCAAAGGAAATGTTGGTAGATTTTGGGCAGGTGTCCTCTCTAGTTATCTTCAGTTGTTCTGACTCTCTTACAGTCTTGTTCCTCAAAGTGCGGTCCTTGGACCAGCTGCATCAGCATCACATAGGAACTTCATGGAAATATAGAATCTCAGGTCTCATCTCAGACCTAGTGGATCTGAGTCTGCATTTCAGCAAGAACCCAGATGATGTGCATGCACATTACGGTGTGGGAAGCACTGTCCTAGGACATAGTATTGGAGACTCGACTGGGTAAAATGCCCCTGGAACCCAGCTAGACTGAAGTGTGGTTGGATCACTTGTTGGTCATGTGACATCAGATGGCTACCCCTGACCAGAAGTGCTCCAAGGAATCTTTCAGGTGCTTAGTGACAAGAAGTTTATTACATTCAACGGATTCTTAAAATAATTACCAGACGACTCTCCCTGATGAAAGAGAGGGAAAAATGAAGTCTATTATTGACTTGGAGTTACTACAGAAAATCACACGCAAGCAAGGGAAGGCAGAGATGCCTGGCATGCTTCTCTATTGAGCGGGCACTATCAGAAGGATAAAGGCATAGAATTTACATAAATATGGAAAGGCAAGTTTTTACTTTTGTAAATATTTGCCAACTAGGAAGTCAGAGAGGCCTGGAGGAGGCATGTGTTGGATAGCTATTATCATCGGTCAGGAGAGTTTTGCTGTGTTTGTTCTGTGATGTTTTCAAGATAATCTGAGTACTGTGGAAATGGAATTCTGTGTGCATTAAGCTGTTGAGAAACTTTATATGAAATATTTATATTTTATCTGCTCTTGAATAAAACTTTATTCTCTCCAGTAGGGCTATTGTCTGCTGCACACCTTTTGCCTATTATCAGTCACAGAGTATCAGTACTGGATTATTCTGTCAAGTGTGAATCTAGGAACTTTACACCTGCCAGTTCAGACTGATTTTCAATATTGTGTGAAAATACCAAAGATTGGCTTGTCAGTCTGTGTTTGTGACAAGAGTCCTGTTCACGTTGCTCAATGGTTTGTACAGGTTTTCTTTGAAGATTTATTTTTATATGGTCCAGTACATCACAATATCCCAGACAATAATTATCTTACATGCTAGGTAAAAATAGAGTAAATAGATTGAAAGAGCTTCTTTAGTTGGTAATTATATGTGAGTATGTTGAGAAAAAAGTTATCTCACTTTTGTCTGATTTATTCAAGCCCCAGTTGTAAATAAATGCAATTTTTGTACCTACGTAAAACTGCAGCATTTGTGACTGGGTAATGTAACTACACTTTAATAATGGAATGGCTCTTCTTGTTATGGCAACGGAACAAATATAATGTCATGCTAACAGGTGAACAAAGATCTGTGGCAGAAGTAGTCAAACTTCTTTCCCAAGCTAGAAAAGCTCTCTTAAAATTAAAATAATGCTTTTGGAGGTTTGTGGTAAATTTCTGTCTTTCTTTGGGTCCTTTCTTCCTTCTTATTTTGAACAAGGGTCAACAACACTAGGAGGTAATAAGGAATCTGTCTGGTAGATGACCTCTGTTGGCAGCCTTGAGCCAAAAACCTGGTTTCCTGATAGGTCTGGGACCAGCCTCAAGGTTCATTGTTCATTTCTTGCTCAAGCAATACCAGAAGCATTAGGCTCCAGTTCCAGGCAATAATACCAGTAGTTAACATATTGTGAGTGCTAGCTGTGTTCACTGACTCGTGTAATCGGCCCATAACAAACCTATGTGTCAGGTACTGTTCTCAGCACTGTACAAATATTAGCTCATTCAAACTTTATAATAAAATGATATCCATTTTACTGATGAGGAGACAGGTACAGAGAGTTAGGAAACTTCCAGGTCACACAACAGTAACAACAAAACCAGGAGACAACCCCAGGCAACCTGGCCTCCTAACTGTATTAGGCACTACACAGAGTAATGCTAAATCTTCAGTTCCTGCCCTGCACCACACATTGTATCTCATTTAATCTTCACAGTAACAAGTGAAATAGGTTGTGTTCATCATAACCCCCTCCTATGGTTTGCATATTTGTTTCCTCCAAAATTCAAGTTGAAATTTAATTGCCAATGTGATAGCATTGAAAGGTGGGGCCTTTAAGAGATGATTAGGCTGAGAGTTCTGCCCACATGGGTGGTTTAATGCCAAGCTATCTGAGTTCATTTCTTAGTTTCTCTACTTACTTGCTGTGTAACCTTGAGTAAGTTTTATAAACCTCTCTGGACCTCGGTTTCTCTGTATTTAAAATGGAAATCAGCTGGGCACGGTGGCCTGTAATCCTGAGGGAACGTGTTCTCTTTCTGGGTCCACAAGGGGGCGTAGTTTTAAGGGCAAGAACTTCCCAGCACCATGCCCACCTCCCATGCTTCTCCATCTGGGAGATTTAATGGTTTATGTTTAAATTTTGCAGGCTAGGGAAGAAACTAAGACTCAATCACCCCAGCAGACGTTTAAAGGAACTCCTTTCATTGGCCAGAGGAACTTGGGAAGGTGGGAATTTCTCCCAGGATAAATTCCCCTGCTCCTTCACCCACACCGGATTTCCAGCTCTCTGGAATCCCCTCCCACATAGTGGGAGCTGTCTTTCCCCTCCTGGATTTTCCCCCTTTGGGGTCCCCTTCCACCCAGTGTGGAAGCTGCTTTTCCTCTCCTAAACTCCATCTCTCTCTCAATTCCCTTCCACTCAGTGTGAAAGCTGCTTTCCTCTCCTGGACTCCACCTTTCTGGATTCTCTCACTCAGTGTGAGAGGAGCTTTCCTTCTCTGGTTTTCCCCCCTCTGGGAACCCTTCTCACTCAGTGTGAGAGCCACTTTTCTTTCTCTCACTCAGCGTGAGAGCTAGCTGTTTTTTTCTCTCTTCTTCTCCTTTTTCTCTTTCTTTACCTAAATAAATCACTTTCTACAAACACTTTTAAGTCCGGCATTTCCTTTTACAAGCACTGTGCTGTGGTCTCCTCTCCCATTCTTGGGGAGTGCTAGACCAAGAATCTGGAGAAACGTCCTCTCAGGAGAACTAAGGACTCCCCTGAACCCCAACAATCCCAGCACTTTGGGAGGCCAAGGCAGGCCGATCATGAGGTCAAGAGATCGAGACCATCCTGGCCAACATGATAAAACCCCATCTCTACTAAAAATTAAAAAAAAATTAGCCGGGCATGGTGGTGTGTGCCTGTAGCCCCAGCTACTTTGGGGGCTGAAGCAGAATTGCTTGAAACCGGAAAATGGAAGTTGCAGTGAGCCGGGATCGCGCCACTGCACTCCAGCCTGGCAGCAGAGCAAGACTACGTCTCAAAAAAAAAAAAAAAGAAAAAGAAAGTCACGTCACTTACTATGTCACAGGGTTGCAGCAATTGTGAAATAAGTACTTGGTGCATTGTAAGCACTCAATCGCAGCAGTAGGCTGTCAATATTTTATTATGAAGACCAAAATAGTTTTCACAGCTATTCCAAAATAGGACTTAACTAAGAAAATAAATTTGAAGTAGAAAATTACAACATGCATGGAATCTTTTTAGTTTATAATTGCTTTAACCTGCGATAGGAGTAACGATGAACAACAAAAATAATTTGTATATCAGGCTACAGAGTCCACAAAAATTCTTTACATATATCATCACGTTAGAGAGTTATAATAACAGATAGGTACACATGGAATTATTGAGGTTAAGTGGTGGGATTGAAACCAAACAGTTTGGAGGTGGAAAATGCACTGAGAGTTTGGTCTGAATACCAAACCCAGTGTTTTCCACTTCATTACTCTGGTGGTAAGCAAATATTTTAAAGCTTAACATGTGCAGGATTTGAGCAATCTTTGAAATATGTAATTTGTATCCATAAGTATCCTCAACAATTCTTCTTTGACTCACAGGTTGTGTTCTTTCTTGTGTTTTTGAATAAAAGGCTGTTACTGATGCCTGTCATAGGGAGCTCATGATGC
Organism: Cacajao melanocephalus; assembly: GCA_963573385.1. NCBI lineage: Eukaryota > Metazoa > Chordata > Mammalia > Primates > Pitheciidae > Cacajao > Cacajao melanocephalus. Next base: position 80,877 of record CAUYLG010012219.1, on the reverse strand, counting down.
TAGATTTCTAGGGGGCATTGTTACAAAGTCACTCAGGGTGGGCCAAAGAGCTGACTGGTTCACAAAACCTGGGAATGAGGCAAGGACTGACTCTTTCAGGACTCACCATAGTTCAGAAAAATATAACAAAGATTATCATCTAATATTATTCTTTTTTTGGAATGTTATTGAACCTCAAGTCAAACTAGAGGGTTACAACATAACTTCAGGGTTATCGACAAGAAAAGTCCAAGAAACTGCACAGTTAAGAGGAAGCTAAGTAGATACAGTGGCTAAATGTAAGTGGTATTCTGCATGGGATCTTGGAACAGGAAAAAAAGGAGATTAGGAAAGACCTAGTGAAATTCTAATAAAAAGTCAGGTTTAGTTAATAGTAACACAACATTGTTGGCTCCTTGGTTTGGACAAGTGCACTACGGTCATGAAAGGTGTTAACAGGGGAAACTGGGTAAGGATTACATGGGAATGCTCTGTACTATTTTTGCGACTGTTCTATAAATATAAAATTATTCTAAAGTAATAATGTTATTAAAACAAAACAAAACAAAAAAAGATGAGCTCAGTGATACATGCCTGAGGTCCCAGGTACTCGAGAGACTAAGGCAGAGAATCATTCTATGTGATTTTTCATGTCTTGATATGTCTTAAATCTAGAGGACTCCAAAATGATAACAAATTTAAAGAAATAAACATTAGGCACAAGCTATTGTTTTCAAGATGTAGGGGAAGGATGCAATAGGGTAACTATTTCTTTTAAATGTGGACCCTGAAGCTTAGGAGACTGACTCAGAAATAATTCATCTTCTTTGAGATTCTGTGTGGCTGACTCAGGGGCCTTGAATCTATTCCAGGATAGTTGCATTCTTAAGAATTTTCTAGCATAGAGCCAACCCAGGGTGCCTGTTATGATGGAATTATCTACAATCCTGGTAGTAGCTATTGAATAGCCTCTTGAATGACACAGAATTAACCTCATTGCAAGGACCAAATGTTATCCAATTGATGCAGTGATGTGAGAAATAAGCTTCTTTGCAACTTAGCTAACAATTGCCTCATTTTTTATTCTTATTCTTTGTTTTTAAGTTCCAAGGTACATGTACAGGATGTGCAGGTTTGTTACATGGGTAAACATGTGCCAGGGTGGTTTGCTGCACACATCAACCAATCACCCAAGTATTAAGCTCAGCACCCATTAACTGTTCTTCCTGATGCTCTCCCTACCCTCACCACACCCCACAGGCCCCAGTGTGTGTTGCTACCTACCAGGTGTCCATGTGTTTTCATCATTTAGCTCCTACTTATAAGTGAGAACATGTGACATTTGGTTTCCTGCTCCTGCCTTAGTTTGCTGAGGATAACAGCTTCCAGCTCCATCCATGTCCTCACAAATAACATGATCTTGTTCCTTTTTATGGCTGCATAATACTCAACAGTGTACATGTACCATATTTTCTATATCCAGCCTATCTTTGATGGGCATTTGGGTTGATTCCATGTCTTGGCTATTGTGAATAGTGCTGCAATGAATGTATGCATGCATACATGTATCTTTATAATAGAATGATTTGTATTCCTTTGGGTATATACCCAGTAATGGGATTGCTGGGTCAAATGATGTTTCTATTTCTACATCTTTGAGAAATCGCCACATTGTCTTCCACAATGGTTGAACTAATTTACGCTCCACAACCCTGCCAGCATCTGTTGTTTCTCGACATTTTAATAACTGCCATTCTGACTGGCCTGAGATGGTATCGCATTGTAGTTTTGATTTGCATTTCTCAAATGATCAGTAATGTTGAGCTTTTTTTCATGTTTGCTGACCACATGAATGTCTTCTTTTGAGATGTGTCTGTTCATGTCCTTTGCCCACTTTTTAATAGGGTTGTTTGTTTTCTTGTAAATCTGTTTAAGTTCCTTGTAGACTCTGGATATTAGACTGCTGTCAGATGGATAGATTGCAAAAATTTACTCCCATTCTGTAAGTTTCTTTTGCTGTGCAGAAGCTCTTTAGTTTAGTTAGATCCCATTTGTCAGTTTCTGCATTTGTTGCTATTGCTTTTAGCATTTTCATCATGAAATCTTTGCTCGTGCCTATCGCTATGTTCCTACATTGTATACTACCTTTTTCTTTTCATATTGTCTCCATATTGTCTCTCAGTACTAATTCAAAATGAACAATGGAAAAATGAACTTTAGATATGTGTTAATCTGCCTTGCACCCATTAAAGAAAATGTACAACTATGAATTGCATCTTGTGGCATGATTCATTAGCTTATTTAAGTAGGAAGAAATTCAGTATGTAACTTGTGATACCCATTTGGGGTAAAGCTAAAGTCATCATGATGATTTCTTTCTCTATCACATCAATTCCTTAGGAATTTCAATCCCCTCAACCGCTTCTCAAATACTTCTGAATCCTCAAGGAATGTTTTATTGATTTTTACTTCCCACAATCAGATAGTGGCAGTCGTTTCCTCTTCTGCTTCTTTCTAGTGGGTGACATCTCCCTTCTCAGTTCATGCTTTCTAAAGCACCCCTATGTTGCTCATGCTGGTAGCAAGACTATCAGTCATATCTGGATCAAGATGGCCTTAGATGTTGCTGCTTACTTTCACTTTTAACTTCTCAGAGAGATTTGACTCAAACTCTTCTTTAGGTGTTTTCTTGATCTTAGGTTATAGATGAAGCTTCCTAGTCCTTCATGAAGTATGCAGTGCTGTAATCAGACTCTCTCTTTTCCTAACACCCGATTCCACTGTCCCATTTCTTCCTTTAGTCTAAGTCAGAGGTGTCCAAACTTTGGCTTCCCTGGGCCACATTGGAAGAAAATGAATTGTCCTGGGCCACACATAAAATACACTAACACTAACGATAGCTTATGAGCTAAAAAAAAAAAAATGTAAAAGAATCTCCTAATGTTTTATGAAAGCTTACAAATTTGATTTGGGTCACATTCAAAGCCATCCTGGGCCACGTGCAGCCCACAAGCTATGGGTTGGACAACCTTGGTCTAAGTATTTTCCAGGTAGTCCCCTCATTTACGTGGACTCTGTTTAAGCATTTATTTATTTATCTGAAAATGAGGATAATAAACTTATTCCCAAAAGGTGGGAGAATGGGAGGTTATGAGGAATGAGAAATTACCCATTGGGGCCCACGTACACTATTTGGGTGATGAGTACACTAAAAGTCCAAACTTTACCACTATATAATTATAAAATATATCCATGTAACAGAACTGCACCTGTATCACCAAATCTATAAAAACAATTTTTCAAAACCCCATTCCCAAAAGACTTTTGGAAGAATTAAATGATGTAATGTATATGTCATCTGTCCCTATTCCTTGTTTAAACAAGTGAGATAATATCAACTTCACTAATATTTCAGATATGCCAGATTGGCTTGAATCTTAAGGTGAACACCATTTATGCCCCAGTTTTCTGTATTACTATCTAAAGAGGCCAACTTTCCATAGCACTGGTAATGCAACAGTCATAATGAAAATGCATTTCCTTATTATATAAGGGCTGCTTATGAAATCCCAGTACATTTCTCACAGGCAGATTAAACATTTTATTGCCTTTATTTTTCATCAAGTATGCAAATTCTTTTTAGCAGGTTTCATTTTTGATTTAAAACCATTTTTCATGAAAAACTAAATCATTTACGGCCATATGGTCTCATGACAATTCATAGTTAAGAAAAAGCTCAGTAAATTTTATACAGAATGCCTCTTTGATGTTCTTTCAAGTGAAAGAAACACACTGTCTAGGCATAGACTGACATGCTTTAAGAAAGAACTCTTAAATGTCGATAAACATGTAGTGTGGGTGCTTGCCAAAGATAAAAGATATACGTCAATATCATCCCTTTCCTTTCACAGAAAAAGAAGATATGGTTTGTTTCCTAGCAGTAGGAGTCAAAACAATTCCCATATGTTCTTTTCTATATGGAAGCAAAAAAAAAAAAAAAAAAAAAAAAAAAGAAAGAAAGAAAGACAAAAGACAGGGAAGATGCATGATGATGTGAGAATTGATAGCACTAAACATGTGTCTGTTGGTATTCTGTATTGACATATTCCACATGCTTTCTCTTCTGGATGCAAGGAGTTCAAGCAAAACTGTAGGAACTGCCAATAATAAAAACAGTTGTCGTTTAGTGAGAATCTACTATGTCCCAGGCTTTGTAATATGAGATGTGCATTTGTTAACTCATTTAAATCTTAGAGTGATATCCAAAAAACATGTTAACATTCCTTTGTACAGAAAAGGACACCAAGGGTCAGGAAGGAAAAGCAACCTTTCCAAGGGCTGATAGTTCATAAATGACAATGCTGGGATCTGAGCTCAGGTGTGCCTGACTTCAAAGCCCATTCAATGCTGGGATCTGAGCTCAGGTATGCCTGACTTCCCACAATTCCATGATGCCTTTCAGCAAATAAATAAATAAATGAATAACCTTAGTTGTTAGAAATTTTTTATTCTGCTTAACTCCCACCTGGAACACACAACCAATCATATAGCTAGTACCAAGCAGCCAGGAAGTGATGTGGTGTGGTCATAAGGAACAACTGTATGGAGAGCTATCAAGGCTGAGTTTGAATCCCAGGACCACCATTAGTTAACTAAATAAGTGTTGAATCTGCCTAAACACTTATTTTCTTCTCTGAAAATGAGGATAAGAACCCTATTATTAAAAGTCTTTTTAAAGAATTGAATGATGTAATGCATATGTCCCCTGCTCCTATTCCTTGTTGAAATAAAAGAGATAATGTGAATGTGTATGGCCACTGGAGCCCACCTGCATGGCCTGGTCTCCCCTCACTTTCCTTTCAGCTTATTTCTGAGGCCCAACCACAGGTCTGTCTCATGTCATGTTTTTGGCATGGAGCCACGTCATCACTTCTTCTTTCTTCTCTCCATGAGAGGTTTCTACTCCCAGACCCAGCCCTCCTCAGCTAAAGGCTTCCTTGATCTTTCAAGTTACACTATGGTTTGTAATAGACTCGGGAAGTACATTGTTTTCTTCCCAGTTTGAGCCCATACTTTTGTTATGTGTGCCTCTGAAGCAGGCTTTTGTTGCTTGCCAAGAACAAAATGTCTTCCATAAACATTACTTCTTCACTTATTGGTTCACATCATCTCTTCTTTGACCCACAAAGCTAGTTTCTCCAGCTAGGAGAGGACAGATGCCAGGCCTTCCTCATACATTGTCCATTTCCTCCTTCTCACTTGCCATCTTTCTACTCTGTCCTTCTGACTTCAGCCCAAATGTAGAAGTCCCCTTGTCCTTGTGTAGTTAGTTACATAAAGAGATACACAGGAGGGTCACGAGCTTGTGTATTTTGCCAGAGTCTGTACTCTGACTCCCAGTTTGTTTCAACTCAGTCTGATGAGAAAATTTCATAACACAGTGTCTGTTATGTGGCAACTATTCAGCAAGTGCTATCTGCCTTCTGTAATCCTAGTATTATGTGATATTTAAAATAATGCAATCTTGGACTTCAAGGGGTAGCAGCTGAAGACAGTGTCAAGAACACAAGACAAAAAAAAAAACAGAAAATAAATACTATAAATGCCTTGTTGTTAAATATACAAATATGACCTTGCAATATGGCAAATGTTTACATAAAATAAAGATTAGATAAGAAAATTCTACATTAATAGACAAAGTTTTCCTCTATCTTTTTATTTGAGGAAGATATTTATGGGACAATTTAGATTCCAAGGTCTTATTTAATGAAGGTGTTGCAGGTTTTATTTATCCCTGCAAAAGATCTAAGGACTAGCAGAGCCTAAAAAAAAAAAATCTGAAATGAGGTATAGTCAATGAAAAATGAGAACAGACAGAAAAACCTGAGGATTAGAGAAGCTGGGTTACCTCTGCTTGAAATTTATGCTGAAGACAACCTAGAAGCAGAGTGTTCTGGCCTGGAGGCTTCACTTAAGTGATGGAAGACGTATGAGGGGGAGAAACTGTCATCAAGATGAGGGTAAAAAGCAATCTGATTGGAGAGTAGCATTATACCCTAAATTGAGAGAAAGCATATATGAGAAGTAGAAAATCTTATTACTAAATGAAAATGTTTTAAAAATGCATTTTCTCAAAATACCAATGTAATGTCGCCATTCTTCTTTGTACATCTAAAGTCTCTTATTACTCTCTAAGTCTGTACTATGGCCTTTAAGACCCTGCATGGTCTGGCACCTACCTAACTCTACGGCCTAGAAACAACAGTTCTTCTAGCTTCCTGGAGAGTGTCATCTCCTTAAGTTAGAGCCTTTATTCGTGCTGCTTCTTTACACCAAAACATCGCTCCTGGTCTTGACAGTACTGTTAACTTGCTGGGCAACTTTGGGCAAGCCACTTTCAGTCTCTGAGCCACAGTGTCTTCATCATTATTAGAGAGAATTGGGTGAGGGCATCTCTAACTTCCTCTCCTGATCAAACATATTTGAGTCTATGAATATTCAGAAGAATGTTATTAGCATAATACCAGGCTCAGGGAAAAGGGAAAGTAATTGACATTTATTAAGAGGCTAGTGTAACACTTCATTTTGACCTAGTAAGAAAAAAGCATGCTTTGTTTATAGAATTTCCCCAATCGCAGATATTGTAAGGGAGGAAAAGCAGCATCATAGGATGTAAAAGTAGATTCTAAAAATGTTACCTTTAAAATATTGCTTATTAAAAATATGTAGGTCAATAAAGAAATCATTTCTAATATAACTGCTAACACTACAGGCATTACCCCTGCCTGTAGTTTGACAAACTGACCCTTTTCTTAAATATTTCTGTAACCCTATGTGTTTACTCTGCATGCTTTCTGAAGATCACTCTAAACTTCTCAGATTCTTTGGTCCTCTTTTTTTCCACTGAGTAAAAGATCCTGATTATTTTCAGCTGATAATCACCTATCTGTCTTAAATCTATTTTTTATTATTGTTCTCTTGTTCAGAGATTCCCCGACTTCCTCAATAATGTCAATTCTCAGAAATAAATGCGGCTTGTGGATGTGAGAAAGGACAGATTCTTGGAAAGAAGGAAGAGAGAAGAGAGCTTACAGAGTTAGCCACCAGGGAAAGCCAGAAAGGGGCCAGTCATCACAACTCTAGGGTTATAGAGGTTATGGAAGCATAGTGAAATGTGAGACAGTTGTCAAGATTGAGGGACTTGGCCCAACACAGTGGCTTATGCCTGTGATCCCAGCACTTTGGGAGGCCAAGTGGGTGGATAGCTTGAACACAGAATTTCGAGACCAGCCTGACCAACATTCTGAAACTTCATCTTTCCAAAAAAAGAAAAAAATTAGCTGGGTATGGAGGCATGTACCTATAATTTCTGCTATTCCGGGGGCTGAGATGGGAGGATCACTTGAGCCCAGCAGGTTGAGGCTGCAGTGAGCCATCATCATGCCACTGCACTCCAGCCTGGGAAACAGAGTGAGACTGTGTCTCAAAAAAAAAAAAAAAGAAAGAAAAAAAGAAAGGACTCATGTTTCTGGGAGGAACAGGTGAAGGTTAATTCATTCAGATGCATAGGCAGATGAGATACCCTGTTCAAAGTCAGGAGCAGAATGGGTGGTGGAAAACCAGGGACTTCCCCTCAAACTGGGGAAAGAGACACCAGAAATGGAATGGAGGAGAAAATGTAGGAACATAGCTAAATGGAGCCAAAACAGGGAACTGAGACTGGCACAGAAGACACGGACCCTCTCCCAAAACAAACTCAAGTCACAGGTTCTTCAGCGTTTCCTACCCCCACAGAGATTTTTGTCAGTCTTTCCTTTCCAGCTTTTATTCACATTGTAACAAATGTAAACTAAGGATACAAGCTATGAATATAAAATAAATCAATTATTTAATTCCTTTATTTTTGCCAAATATTTTCTTTAAAAATATGAGTAGCATACATTAAAATATGGGATTATTTGATATAGCCATCATATAGAAATGATAATAGCTCTATTAAAATTGTTTATTTTAAACTCAGCATTATTTCTGACTTTGAAGTACTGAGTGCAAATTGAGAGACCCTAAAAACAATATGTGGGTCTTCAACTACATACGCAAACATAAATGCATGTATAAAGGTTTTGGGGAAATGAGGCTCTCATATGGTGACAAGAATCATAAAACCTGTCTATCTTCTGATAATATTTACTCTAGGGCAGCTTTCTTTTTCTAATTGCATAATCCTGGCTTATTCAATGTAGGGAAAAAGAAATAACAATAAATAGGAACACTCTATATTCTTATCAAAAAAAAGGATTTTAGCGAGGTTCATGCATTTTAAAATCCTAGGTTCTGGACACCTACAATAGGTCCCAGTTCACTATGCAAAAGTGAATTTGGCAACTGGGTCATGTTAGCAAATCCATTAGAATGAAGTCTTGCTCAAAGTCACTTCTGACTGTTGTTCTTTTTGTGACTGGGGTATCTAAAATGTATCTATGCTTTAATGGCATAGAATTTTGGGTTATTAGTTCATTGTGGGTATCTACTTCAGAATAAAAACGTTCTTCGAGAAAAATTATGAGCCCTTTCAGACATACACTGCTACACCACCTGCAGTGAACTTCCTGTTACCTGAGCCAGAATACCTTTGAAATTTCTACATTTTCAAAGCATTATCTGATTTGCCACTTGTGCAGTTGGTAAGAGACGTGCTCCTTTATTTAATCAACAGCTCAGAAGATGGGCACTTCAGGCCCTGATGAGCAAATTCAGTTTTAATTTAACTAGGACAAACATCTACCAAAAGCTCAGTGGAAGTGCTAATTTTTGAGAGGAAAGCAGTACCTATAAAGTGGCTAGGGAGGGTGGATGCATAGTAAAGCATTGGAGAATCACCTTGAGTGCTTTTGCAAATTCTACGTTGATGGCTAGAAACTGGATGTTCAGGATGACTCCATTCCTCTCAGCCTCACCCCTCATCATTCTATCACCCCGGACCACACCAGCCCTAACTCCCAGGTTGAGAATCATATCTTCAATATATCTATTACTGACAGAAGAAAATTCTATTCTTCAGGTTTATTGAGGCCAATAAAGGCTCAAAAATCAGAAATATCACAGTCTCCATTGACATTAGTTCAAAATTCAAATACTTTTAATAGTCTAAATAAAAGTGAATCTGTTCGAAATAACAGAATGTATATGTACACAGAAGATAAAACAGTATCTTTCCAGGTTGCTCTAGTCTATTCATCTCTTTCTCCCATGTTTTGCCTAATTCAGCACTGCTTGGGACAGAAAAGGTTTGAGGACCATTGATCTAAGGGATGTTAACTTTCTATCCCTCTAAAGTTCTCTAAATGCTATTGCTGACCTAGGTAAGGGCATCTGAAAGTAATATACCTGGATTATATTATCTTATTTTCTGGAAAAATGCCTTCACTGAATCATGATTTAATTTTATGCCCTCAGCTTTTACAAAAGGTCATTTTTGAAGAATAGTCATTCATCTATTTGGAGAGCCATTCTATATCTTTTGAAAAAGCTAGTGGAAGAGTTTGAACATCATGTAACCTAAGTCTCTTATTGGAGCATTCATGTAACAAATTTTTCCTATAGTTTAGTGACAGGGAAATATTTTTTTTCTTTCCAGTTAACGTTTGTATTCTGCTTTTGGGAAAATATTTAAAACTACATAATTCAAAGTGTTTTCCCTTTTACTTCGTTGTTTAAAAGTGTTAAATTAGTTTAGTTCTTTGTTGTTATAACTAGTTCACCATCTTTTTGCCAAAGGAAAAATGTTTCTCTGATCTCAGGATAAAATATAATTCTGCCTGTCCTAAACAATGGCGTGGTTTTTCATCTAAAAGACAATCAATCTTACCCATAACGGTTTCCTCTTCGTATTACCTACAAGAAGGCTTGAAGCAATTTTGGCCTTCATCTCCAGTAAGTGTATAACTTTATTGGGGTGTATTTTGTTGCTAATCTCTATTAGATCTACTTTACTGCCTCCTTCTTTGCCAATAAATTGTCCCTATTTTAGGGCTAATGTATTTTATCTGACCATATTGTTAATGTCTGCCTATGCCAGTTTTAACATCCCTCCTTATTTTTTTCTGGTTAAAGGAGAATAATAAATAAATGAATAAATAATATTGAATGACTATTCAAGATTTCTGTTACATTTCTTCTTCTTATAATTATTCCTGAAATTGCCATTTTTAAATTTCTTTTATTATTTCAAAATATATAATTTCTTTCTATAGGCACAGAGTAATGATAACTTAAAATATTATAGTAAAAATAGTCATATCAATGATGATGGGACTAAAAATTACAAAGGAATAAGTAAAGCAAAGCTTTTGGTTTGGTAGGTAGGCTAAACGATAAAAGCATCTGGTTCAAGCTAGAGAGAAACTGTGAAAAAAAAAAGGAGGACACACAAAGCATGACTAATTTTTATTGATGAGACATTCTCCAATTCTCCCTTCCTCCTGATTTTTCTCTTTGTCTTAATTGTTTTCCCCAGATAAAATTCCTTTGTTGAAATCTCCACATTTACTGTTCCATTTCCTCTTTCTTTAACACTCTACTCAGTACTAAAAATACTCTCAAATATGAACATACTCAGGTCTAAATCACAAACACGTAGATAATGCCAATAAAATTCTGTGGAGGCTACACAGATAAATTGTGATTCCTCATTGAAATACATACCTTGGTACAACAGTGATGATAGAACACCCAGCCTAGCCAAACTCATTTCACTCTTAAGACAGTAATCTCAAAATCACACATGGGTAAGTGAGTACACTCACAGCACCCGAATATAACGAGGATGTATTTTAGCTTAGACCTGAGTAAATTAATAAAAAGTGTTAATGAGAACCTATGAAGATGGTGTGGGGAAGAGAAAGATGCAGCTATGAGGATGTGAGTATAACCAATGAGATGATTTGATAGGGCTGAACGTTTCATAGATTGTGTTGATAATTTATAGCTTCCTTGAGAAACATTATACTGGCCTTTCCTTCTGTATTTTGGAGGGGTGTGTTTGTGTGTGTGTGTGTTTGTGTGTCAGTGGCTCTCAATGTGGGAATGAGGAAATAATGATTTTTTTTTTCCCTCTAGAGGATATTTGGCAATGTCTAGAGACTTTTTTTTTGTTGATACAACTTGGAGTAGGAGTCCTACTGGCATCTAGTGGGTAGAGGCCAGGGATCCTGCTCAAATATTGTAATGCACAGACAGCCTCCATAGCAAAGAATTACCTGGCCTCCAGTGTCGAGAGTGGTAAGGCTGAGGAACCCTGCTGTACACGAGCCCTGTATTCCTATTTCTACATTCACTTAGTACTTGATTGTACAGCTCACTCTGTACATAGCACCTGGAGCAATGAAAAGCATGTATTTGTATGAAATATATTCTGACCCCTTCAAAAAGCTCAACATGGAATATGGCATATTATACAAAACAGTTATAATTTAAAGTTGAAAATAATAAGTACAATTAGGGTGATTTGTTAAAAGCGCTATGCGAATACAGATAGGAGGAGAGATCATTCATTCTCACTTGGCAGAGATAAGGGAAATCTTCAGTCATGGAATGAGTGGCGTTTTAAAGGTTCTGGAGCTATGACCACCTTATATAAGTATGTGACTACACAGAAAAAAAATTCTTTCAAACACAAACATGCTTAAAATACCAGGTTTCTTTCATTTACATCACATTGAGAAGATAGTACATCTGTACAGAATTTCTTTCCCTGTCATTTTTGTTGTTTAAGAGAAAATATGCATGGAGATGCCCTATATTATCTGTTAACACTGTTACGGAATTCGCTACTACTCATTGGCCCAAGAGACTTTTACTGACGATCTTGAACTACATTCAGGAGCATTTGAAATCCGCCTGACCAAAATGTGATTTTGCACTTCCTTGTTAAACCAGATCAGCCAGAGAACGCATCCCTACTTTTCAATCAGCTGCAACAGTTCCATTGAGAGAACAAAGTCTACACACAGGTGGCCTGATTTATGTACCATTTTCTTGCAAATTGGATCTTCATGAGCTATAAAGAGTATATTTTAACTTTTATTTGGGGGAACTGAATAACCTAAATGTTTACTTGCAATGGCATGCTCAAGAAAACATAATCAAGAAATGTTGGGATCCTTACTAGATAAAAACAGAATCTGTGTACTTTGAAATCAGCGAGATTCAAATGGAATAACAAGCCACAAGGCTTCCACCCCGAGATCCATCCACGCGACTACAGTAAATTAAAATTCATGGAGAAGCAAATCAAGAAGTCTTTATTTTGTTGGAGACTCTTAATCATTCTAGAATACAAGCCATCTTTCTAAAAGTATATATTTGAATAATCTCAGATATATACTTTTAGAAAGAATATATTTGAACACTATTGAAAACATAATAAAGAACATTTTTTCACTGATGCTGAAGTACTAAAAATCTCCTCCAATCATAGCATTTATTCATTTTATAAATATGGACAGACATTATGAGCTATAACTCAAATATACATTGGCAAAAAAAAGAAAAGGTTAAACTGCACATATTTAATAATGTCTTATAAGATTGCATGTGTTCCTTGTTTTATGAACCACATTGTTCAATATCATACAAGCTGCACTTTAATCCCAATAAAAAATTTTTTAAGTGGAAATGACATTAGGACTTTAAGTGAAACAGCAGACCTGGCTCCCCCACGCTGCCACGTCAGCTGTTTCTCACCTGCCGATACCGATCTGCACTGCCTGTCGCAACTCAGGTCAGAACCAATGTTTGGTTTGCTACCTCAGAAAAGTAATAACTCTTACAACTGCCTGGCTAGATAAATATCTGATTAACAAAAAGTCTAAATGAATCTGAAGATGGTTTGTCCACCCACAGATGTAAAACTCTTTATGACTCCAGGCTTCCTGCAAGGCTTGAGGAAGACAGGGAAATTAATGTAGGCCATGCAGAAAGGCACAAGGCCCCAGCAAACTGAGTTTCAAACTGTCTTAACTTTTCAGCTGTGTGTTTTTTATATGTTAAATATGGTTCAGAAGATTAAAGTCTTCATTTTAGGCAAAGAAAGGAAATAATGTTTCCTGTCCCATTTGCCAAGCTAAGTGAACAACTGTTCCTGCACAATTAGAATTGTTAATTGATTTGAAAACATAGGGCTTTGAAGGTGGAAAACTGCTGACATTATTTCAACGGGGAAATGCACTCCTGAGAGAGAGTACTGCAGTACAATTTCTCTCCTTGTTTTGTTGAATATACATCTATAAAAACACTGTGAATCATGCAGTAAAAACTGCTGTGCTGATATCATAAATCTCTGATAATAAAAATTTCATTGTTGAAACAATAAAATAGACTTTTATTATAACACAGAGTATCCACCTAAACATTGTCCTTTTAGCTTCTTCGAGTTAAATGTATGCACAGTTTTACAGTCTATAAACAGATCTGGAATAAAAGTTAATAAATGTCAAAATTTGCATTTCAAAAAATTCTTGCTGCATTTTAGGGAAGATCAATCTATGAACCTTTCAACATTATGTCAAATGAAATGCTAATTGTACCTTTAGGAATTTCAGAGACAGTGACAAGAAACTAAATGCTCTGTTCCTTTGCATCAGCAAGTCGAGGATAATTGTATATCTACTCTTGTGAACTTCGAAGAAAAAAAAACTAAGAAAAAAGGGTTTTCTATTCTTTAACTCAGGAGGGTAAACTCCTTCAGCCACCCTCCATCAATCTACCTTCAAATAAAGTGTGTTAACATGTTGACAGTGGACAAATCACACAGTGCTGCATTTATTCATTTTATAATAGGTTTGTCAAATGAGCTTCAGTTAAAGAGATTTAAGAGTAAGAAAAATTTTCAGCCAGAAATAACTGACTTATTCCATTCAAATTGATGTAAGGTTTAAAGGTGTACTTCTTAAAAGCCTAATCTTTATTAAAACGCACAATTTTTGAAGGCTAAGTCACAAAAATAAATACCAGAAGCCCCAAAAGTGCTTTTATTTTCCCTACCCTTAAGATAAAACCCTAATAGATCCCTTCTCTTTTCTATAATAAATCTTAGCACTGTATCTCTAAGAGATACAAATTATCCTCTATACTGTCTTGCAAGTGTGAGTATGGATTGAACCAATGAGCAATGTTACCTAGAAAATAGCACTTAGTGTAAGGTTTGTACCATTTTTTTGAACATTATCCTATTTGTGGCACTGCCTTCATTTCAGAGGCAGGCTGCTGAAATATTTGGCACACCTACCCAGCAGTGAAAAACGAAGGTCCCTGCAACTGAAAGGCAGTTCATGTTGTTAACCTGCAGCATTTGGTCACCTATCACCACTTTAAAAGTAAAATAGGCATTTTCACCTTCTTCAAATACCATTATAGATGGTATTGAGTCAAAAGCAAAGATTGCTCCCCTCCACATTTCTGGATCTTCCTATTGATATGTATTAGGAATATAAGGCAAAACCACTTCAAGCGTTTAAAAGACTTCATTTACAAAGTATATTACACAGGGCCATTTTCAGGCTCTTATCGGACAGCCGATTTGTAATCCTGCTGCTCCTATGAAAGAAAAACACCCGAGCATTCTTAAAGAACAGGCACAATCTGATTTAATAAATCCTGCGTTTTGGAAAATTCAGATGGAAATAATTCATATTTCTCGCTTGACTGGATGACACTATTTCGTACAAACTCTAAGTTGACTAATATATATATATATTTCAGGTCCTAATTTTACTCTCCAGATTTTTTCATTTAATTGATGAAGATATTTTATTTTTTAATCCTGTTAATTCTTAACAACAATAAGTATTCTCTACAAATCATAAAAATGAAGATATATTTAACAAAACATGTAAATAAATTAGCAGAAGCATTTATAAGCATTATTACAAAAGCTTCAATTTACTTCTGATGTCGACATTTACTATACAATGAGCAACTCTTTGTGACGCTTTATTATTAACATTCTTTTGCACATGTGACTTTTACAATTGGCTATGGATTCTATTTAATTTCTAGGTATAAAACAGTACACCTTTAGGGATAATTAAACAATAAGGGATAAAATAGCATATACCTGCTTTTAAAAAGCTTACTACATAAGAGTGGTTCCTAGGTGTATATATTATGAACAATTGGTCCAGTATCAGAAATCAGTAACACAACATTTTACATATGCAATGTTTTCCAGAAATTTCCCAACTCTCTTGAATATGTACAATTCCCAAAGTAAATGTAGAGCTAGTAGCTGTTCTGAGGAATTTTCAAGCAAATTTTTCAAGACAAGCTTTGTTATTAATCATCCTAATTTTGTTCATGTCATATTACCTTGGGGAAAAATGGTTGTACAACGAACAAGTATACTACTAAACAAAATGCTCATCTTTTTCTTAAGAGTCAAAACGGAAGGCTAATAAAGACCATTTAAAATAAAAGGGCCCATTACTCCTCAGTTTTATATGAGCTTACATGCTTTCATTGTGCAGAGTGTGTTATTAATTTAACATGCCAGATTCATAGGTTTCTGCAATATCAGGTTTGATGTATTCATTATCGGCACTCAGTACATTAATTCACGCTGAAGTCCGGTAAATCAAAATTATACCATCTGGCTTCCTGTTCTTAATGATGAATTTGATGTAGGGGTGATTAAGATTGTTAGGCTTTTGAATTTTAATGTAAAAATTAGGGGATTAAAAAGGCATTTAGAAATGACCAATAGTTAGAATAAACTTACTGACAGGATCTAATTTGTGTACTTGCTAGTAAAGCTCCATTTTAATTAGCAGCCACAGTCTTTCAGCACAAGCTCAAAGAGACAGAAGTTTAGTGATTAAGAAGATGAAGCTGTTAAATTGATAAATTGACCTTGAAATACTTGTAACTGTGGGGGACGGCCCAGTAACTCAAATTGTTAGTGTGTTGCATTGCCACATGGGGAACTGAGTCCAAGAGTGACCCCAGACACCGAATTTCGCTTTTTCATTCTCTTGTTCTTCCTCCTCCTCCTTCTTCATCCCGCGCCCCTCCCCACTTTTGGTTGGCATGCACCATCCTCATCTTGCAGGTAGGGGCTAGAAAGCAGAGATAAACAAATACAAAACTCTGCAGACCTATCAGTCGGCACAACAGTAGGAAGGTGAAGATTCTATCACCGTTTCAGAACTCCTTGACAGGTGAATTTGAATAGGGTGTCTAAACTTAGAAGCACTGTATTGGTCCCCTTGGTTTCCTGCTACAATGATGCCATACACGCGCAGTGAGGTGTCTGGGAGGAAGACACTCAAGCAGTGATTAACTCAGGAAATCTAGGGCACAGCCACCAAGAGTCTCCCTCTTGCACCAATTTCAAAAGAAGAGCTCCTGAAATGGAAGATTTCTAAATATCTGCAACATAGAGATGTATATAACATACAGTCATTGCACTCAAACTTGACATGAGACTTCTTTTAATTGAAAGACCAATCTGACATGGATGTTCCTTTGACAGTTAAAATTACCTCTGATTTTAACAAAAGCACTTGAAATATTACACCGAACTCATTACACCTTTTCTGCATAAAGAAGTTTAATAGTTAAAACAAGTTAAGACAGAATAGAATCTTAATGCACAATATTATTAGAATAATATAAAGAAACATCCTCATTTTTTTCTAAGACATAAAGATAAAAGTGCAAAAAGCCATACAATAGAAAAGTAAGGTTCAAAATAGAATTATTTCCTGGGAAGGAAAAAAAAATTGACTACTTTGTGTGGTCTCATAAAATGAGATGCTTTAGTTCCTGTGAAATTAATAAAGGTAGTCACTAATGCACTAAAATAAAATACAGTCAGAATGACTTACATCAGAAAACAAGTACATCTGTATATATCAACAATTTGAAGGATTCTGATTGCTGGCAAGTCAAGGAATATTTTAAATCTTATATTTTAGAGGAAATCGAATCTTGACTAACCACTGCAATTTATGTCATTTTAAATAAGATATATTTGAATAAGTATATTTTTCATGCCCTAAAAAGACTGATGTCTTCTTTTATAAGCTCATCCTGTGACACAGTTGAGTAGGTAGGTATATTGATTTTTTTTTCTTTTTCTGATGGCAATGAAGTGTAAATGGAAAATATCAGACTTGGCAATCACTTAAACCATGTGAAAATTTCAGAGTGAAGGCTATTAGAGTCACTTTGTGATCTCCCCAGATGACCAGAGGGAGGGGGGAGAAAAAAAAAAACATTTCTACATTTCTTCAGATCCTTTGTGTGACAGCTAAGGAGAATAACATTCTTCCTAATACGCCAGTTTTCGTCTCTAGTTGAGAATAACCTCAGTGCTTTCTTATGTCACTGGCTGAGAGAAGATGAAAGACCCAGCCTTGTGTAAATGGCTTTGTCTAACCATCAGTCTTTAGCTCTGCATGGCAGCTGTACTATTGACATTAGCTTGTGCACTGGGTGAAATTGAAGTGAGTTAAATGTGACCTTGGCTTAGTTGTTGAAGTAGAAATGAACTCTACTGGGAGTGAAAAAAAATAAGACCAGTTTCTCTAACTTCATTTTTTCTTTAATGAGTTTAACAGCACTCTCAGGATTTGATACATTTTATAAAAATGCTTTATTTCCTTTTCTGTTATATACTGGGTAATCAGCATTTAGTAAGGTTAGCTTGCCCTTTTGTTATGAAATCCTTGTCTTAGGTATTTATATGCTATATTCTTTTTCAAATGGCACACTTATTTTGCCTTTTCCCCCCTTATTAGTCATAACCATAAATACGAACTGAAAGTTTTCAGGTATATATGTCCAGTGACTTCTATAATCAACACTAGAGCACTGAAACATTTTTAAATGCTCCGTGTTTCTGATGACATTGCATTGTCTTGTCCAGTAGGTTACATGTGCACTCACTAAACAACCTGCTGGTAAATCATGTGCAGTGAATATGTGAGACCTGCAGGTAGACGGGCTAGGCTGGAACACTTCTAACACTGCAGCTCCTTTGCTTTTCGAAAACAGTAGGAGATAGTGTTTGTATCACAGGGAAAACAGCATCGATTATATTTTCTGATGGAGACAATTCAGGAAGTCTTTGTATGTATGAGTTAGGAATACTCAAAAAAGAAAGTTTCATTTCTTTTTTTGAGTATTCCTAACTCATACATATATGTATATGCATAAATGCATCAATTATATGTTTATATGCACATATATTTATGTATATGTCTTTGTGTGTATAGGTGAGTGTGATATATGTATGTACATATTATTTTCACTTATAATGATACATGAGCCACTTCTCAGACATTTCAAGTTCAGTTACTGTCATCAAAGTTATCAAAGATGCTCATGATGGGAGTTTTAATTAGCCTATCTAATCAAACTTGAGCGAGCACAATCTAATCTTACATTTTCCAATTCGTATTTCACTAGCAATGCATATCTACCACTGCCCTATAGTGATAGCACTGCTGGGTGTTCACAGAGCCTGCACATTCAGCTTCTGTCTTTGATCAGCTCTATACTAATTTAACACTCCAAACTTTTTTTGCCCTTCACTCTGTTTTTGGTGGAATAATGTCTTCCCAAAGATATCTGCATTCAAATTCTTGGAACCTGCCAATATGTTACCTTATGTGGCAGACGGACTTTGCAGTTGTAATTAAGGTAAGGATCTTGAGATGAGGAAGTTATACCTGATGACCTGGCCATGTCCATTGTAATGACAAGGGTCCTTCTAAGAGGGAGACAGGAAGGCCAAAGTCAGAGAGGGAGATGTGACAACAGAAGCAAGGTTGAAGTGGTGCAGGGCCATGAGCCAAGGAATGCTGGCAACTCCAGAAGCTGGAAGAGGCCAGGAAGGAAACACATTTTCCCCTAGAGCCTCCAGCCAACCTAATTTTAGACTTCTGATGTCTAGAATTGTAAGATAATAAATTTGTGTTGTTTCAAACCACTACTAGTGTTTGTGGTAATTTGTTACAACAACAACAAAAAAACTAACACATTGATGCACATATATTTCAGTTATTTGTGCACAGCAATACACACTGGCATAGCTGCCAATCATTTAAGTCATTTGTTTAGTAATGAATGTTTTCTTCCCCTTCACATTCATGCTCAAGTAACTACAGAATTCATAGTTATCCCGTTTAGGAACGGTTCAACAGCAAATTTCAAAAAATTTTGAAAATGAAATTATCAGAGTCTTTAGAAATAGATGAGAAATTGGAAAGCCTGTCAGCAACTCTGCATGTATCTAGCCGGAAAAAGAAAATGTTGTGACTTTCTGCAGAAGAAGGCCAACACAGTGTGAAGACAGAAGTGGGAAAGAACTTTACTTAGATAAAGTGTCGTAGGATAACGTCACTGTGGATAGCTGGCCAGATAGTATTCCTTCCAGAGCAGGGGGTCAGAATTGCTTATGGTGAGGCCATTGTTTCGGCAAATCGAAGAAAAGATGGGGCCAGGAGGTTTGTGATAGACCAAACCTGATGCTGCTGACTCACACAGGGGTTTCTCAGCGGGTGGGCAACAGAAAAGATTACCAAGGCTTATAAGGTAGGACTAGAGACAGTTGCTATGTTTACGCTTGTGCGTGTATTTGCTTACAGGGTATATCATGAATTTGGAGAAAAAGCTAACTAGGTTGGGGGTGAAGCACTCCGCCTTCAGGTTGTGCCATGTATCTGGTCAGAGACTTGGGCTAAATGGGCTGTACTCTTGCCTCCCCATCTCTGCTGGAGCAGTGCATGCTCAGTGAGGTGCATTAGAGCCCCGGGTCCCCCAGGGGGTGGATCATTACTGGTCCAAGGCCCATTAGGAACTGGGTCACACAGCAGGAGGTGAGCAGGGAGAGGCTAGCCTGACCGCCTGAGCTCCACCTCCTGTCACATCAGTGCAAACCCTATTGTGAACTAAGCTTGAGATCGATCTAGATTGCCGCTACTTAGGGGACTCTAATGACTGATGATCCGAGGTGGAACAGATTCATCTGGAAACCATTCCTCACCAAGAGCTCCCCACCAATGCCCCACCCCACATTAGCACAGTAGACCAAGCAAGGACTTAGGACTTTTAAATGAGACACACCACGTGGGAAACCACAACACTGTACTTGAATACGTTTCCCAATCTCTCTGAACTTCACTTTTCTGCCTAACAGGGCTGATAACACCATCTTCATGGAATTCTTATGGGGGTTAAAAGAAATAAGCTAAGAAAAGTATCTAACAAAGGCTGGAATGTAGGAGGTGCTCAGTAAATACAAGTTTCTTTCATTTCTCCTAGGTTTCAGTGAAAGGAGAGAGCTATGATCATTCTGAATTGTCAACATGGCCTGAAGTTAACTATTCTTCCATGCACACATTATTGGGGGTTCTCCTTAACTTTTCACAGACTTAATTCATCTCGCTTCCTCCTTCATCATCATCATCATCATCTTTATGTACCTAGCTTTCTGAAGACCTATCAAAGATATTCATACCCCTCAATTCTCTTCTTGAATTAGAACAGAACCACATGTATAATACTCTCAATTATCCTTCTGCAATTCCATTTACAGAGAAAAGCAAAGAGAAACTATTTGAGATTGCTTCATGCCAAGCACAGTGCCTTGTATTTTCAAATACACTGAAATATAATTTATATATGTGTTATATATGTAATCCAGTTTTAATACATACATATGTATAAAATCTGAATATCTATATGGCATTTAAAATGGCAGATAAATATGTTACTCCATTCTGTGAAAAGATCATATAGTTCTCTGTATCTTCATATAATCTTATTGGTTGCTCTACAGGTAGTAATGTAAAAAATATGTAAAATGATGAAATCTTTTTGGAGAATTAATTATAAGTTGATTGTAAAATGGTTTTAGGAAAGAGAATACATTATTAGAGTGCCAAGATATCAAAGACATGAATTTAAAAGGAACCACATATAGCTCCTGTAATCTTTTCAACATTAGGCTGACATAATTTGGATACTCATTTATCATGTAGATGGTAGGAGTGAAAAAAATTTTAACTGCTGTTCCATATACATATAATGTGCAATGATTTTTCAGCTGGCCAGGGTGAACTCCACCCCTAAAGTATGTGCAGGGATGTATGGGGGCCGTCAGAATAACTCAAGGGCTTCTCAAATTGTACCCACTCTCATCCAGATTTTGATAAATTCCCTCAAGGGCAGAAATAGCTGCTCGCACTTAGTTGATGAGTACACTGGG
Organism: Cacajao melanocephalus; assembly: GCA_963573385.1. Classification (NCBI taxonomy): domain Eukaryota; kingdom Metazoa; phylum Chordata; class Mammalia; order Primates; family Pitheciidae; genus Cacajao; species Cacajao melanocephalus. Next base: position 59,627 of record CAUYLG010012219.1, on the reverse strand, counting down.
ATATCCGGAGGAATCACATTGCACCCTACCCCAACAGAAATGGATGAATGCCCTCTTAGAAAGGTGTGTATCCTTCTGGTGTTGAGAAAAATTTCCCTGAAGTGAGTCACTCCTGAGGCAATTTATTGGCATCCTGCTGATGTGCTGGTAGGGAAAGCTGGCTTGGGAGCAACTTTGGTTCTTAAGCCATCTAAATTTTTTTTTAATTGCCGACAAAATCATTATGAGTGTTAGGGAAAATGTGTCCCCTTAAGATCCATAGAGTAGTAAGTAACATAATTCCATTACAGACATATGTATTACAAATGCATAAATGCAATTTTCTAAGCACCAAGTAGTGATTTCAAAAAACCCCACACACAGTGGAACAGAGATTAAACTTCAACAACATCCAGGAGCCATGTGAATGCTTTCATGTATACTATCTTACATTGGATTCATTAGTTTTACTCCACCTTGATGAGGGAGTATCACCTCCACTTTTGAAATAAAAAAGACAAACTAACTTGCCTAATTCATAGAGCTTTAGATAAGGTGGCAGAGAGTAGACACTGGTTCTAAGAAGATGTGCTTTATTATACTGTCTTTTAGAAGTTAAATTGAAGACATCCTGGAGAACCTGGGGTGTATAAAGTGCTAGCCAACAGCCTCCAGGAGAAAGCTCCACCATCAAATAGCAGTTTTCAAAGAGAATGAAGAGCAATCTTAGGTGGACATCTGTGCAAATCTAGCAAGGGGCGAGTGAAGCAGCAAATGGGAACAAAAGGCACAGAAAAAGACAGATAGGAAGGAGCATCACACAGAAATCCAGGGACCCTGAAGTCAGCACAAAGGAGAGGCTCCAGTTCTGGAGCAGAGTGTGGATTTCAACCCCAACATGACAGCAGCTTGGCCAACTTGCCCTCTCCAGGACTCTCTTCCTTGTGTTCTTTGCACACAAAACAGTGATAACCAGGCACCTACATCAGAGAAGAAATAATATATGTCTGCCACATACTATACATGTAGTAAATAGCATTTCTTGCTGCTATTAAGTCAATCTGCCTTTCAGGGGAAGAAATATCTGCTCTGAGTTGAGTACCAGGCACAGAGAGGCCTCTACTGCCTTGAGTAAGGCTGGGGGGCGTAATTCTGGTACGAGGTCTAAGAAGAGGGCAAACACTCTAAACTAACACTGGGGTGTGGCTTTAGAGTATAACAGGCAACAAGTTTGACTTGAAGCTGGATCAGCTGAACAACCAAACTGGGGCTTCCTTCCTGGGAAGGTGAGAGGTCTTGGGACACAGAGGTGAACTTTTCCTGTTCAGAAGGTCAAGTTGTCCCACATGTAAGACAGGCTGGCTGCAAGAGTGGAAGGTTTGAGAATGGGACGGTGCAGTGATTGAAAGTGTAAAACTCTGGGATAGTTCTCTCAAAAAAGATCTTGGAAAATAACTGGAAATTTTGCTCACCTGTATAACTTTTACCAAATCTCAGTACTTGCTAGTGTTAGAGAAATAGTGCTGTGTTTCTTGCTATGGGTCATATTTTCCACAAAAGTAATAATTGGTTTTTGTGGAAAGGGAACAAGCCCACTGCCAAACCTAGGTGAGTCATCCTGCAGTCTGGGTGGCTGTGGTTATAGTATGGCAAAGGTACTGTCACAGGGTGGGTCTCAGCTGAATAGAGCCTCTCATTGAAATGTGGAGGGTTTACATGAGGAACAGGTCAAAGGGTTCCCCAGACGGACAGCCATTACAATGATTACCACAGCCTTCTCCCTGCCCACTTGATTTAATCTATTTTTTATTTTTCTTCATATTTATTTTCCAGTTCAAATACACTATAAAATTTTGTTTTTGTTTTTGCCTATTTTCTCCCACTGGAATAATATACACAACACGACAGCTGGGATCTTTAAGGTTTCGTTCACACATGTATATGTCTAGCGCATAGAAGAATGCCTGGCTCAGAACAGACACTCAGTAAGTATGGGTAGCTTGGCTGACAGAGAAAGTGGTTTAAGAGTGTAAATGATTTTTTCTTCAGCTTCAGAGTTTTGCTCTAACTCTAGAGCCCCTTCTGACTCTGACCTTGTTTATTTAAAATATACATTTTGAATTAATCTCAGACTAAAAGAAAGTTGCAAAAGTAGTACAAAGAATAACTGCACAGCCCTCACCCGTAAATATTAGCATATTGACATGATGGCCTTATTCTCTGTCTCACTCAGAACCCCTACAAGACGTTAGCTGTAACAACACTTTAGAGCAAGTTGCAGACACTCTTCAACCCTAAATATGTCTGTGCCTACTTCCTAAAATTAAGACTAATTTAGAAAATTTAGGAAATTTGATCACCACAGCACAATTACCAAAATGATGAAGTTAATATAGATACAAAATGATTTCTAATATACCAATCTCATTCCAATTTTACCAGTTGCTCCACTAATGAATTACACAGCATATATTTTTTCATTTCTCAGATTAGGCTCTAGTCCAAGATTGTATACTTCACGTAATGGTCATAGCTGTTTAGTCTCTTTGGGTCTGGAGTAGTCTACATGAATTATTTATTCTTCATGTCTTTAACATTTTAGCATTTTGAAGCATGCAGTTATCTTGAAGAGCGTCCCCATTTTGGATCTGCCTGATGTACACTCCTGATGAGATTCAAGTTATGCATTTCTGGCAAGAATAGCTCAAAAGTAATATTGTGTCCTGCTCATTGCATCATAGTAAAAGACATATGAAGTCTTTTTATCCCCCTACTAGTGATGTTAACATTGATTGGTTAGTTAAAGGGTTATCTACCACATCCCGCCACTAAAAGGTTCTTATTTTTCACTGTGTAATCTGTAAGCACTTTGAGAGGAGATGCTGCGAAACTCTGTAAATATCCTTTTCCTCGTAATACTTTCAGTCTCATTTTTTGGCGAGTTTTCATTCTATACATGTCCATTCTCTGTGAACATTTGAACAGAGAGCTGGTTTCTGGATATCTGGACTTAGTGATCTAAGAACAAATTGTCAGTTGACTCACCATTTACATAAATCTACTTGAATTCACCTTCTCCCCTTGCCCACCCTCTTAAGGTTATGGCTGGAAAAACTGGATTATATCTTAGAATAAAGTGACATGTACAAGGGTGGGAATTTTCAAGAATATTATTCATGATACAAAATAATTAGGTCCAGCAGATGTAAATAATTTTGTCTGGAAAAAATATTGCTTTTATTCCTGGATAAATACTAAATAAAATTCTTATTTTAAATAATGAACATAGAAAAGAGATAATGGAGACAATGGTGTAGAAAAGAGATGAATTAACCCAAAGAGTTTAAATTATAATTCCAGGCTTTCCTTTCTTTTATTATTGTCCCAGTAGGGCAATGTAAGAAGGAAACTATCATTTTGTACAAGAGAAAAGCCATAGGTATATGGGCTGTGTAACAGAAAACCATTTACCAATCCAATATTGGAAGATATGAAGAAATCATTGAGAGTAACAACTTGGAGTTCTCATAGTCGTAACTGCATAGACAAATCTAATCACATTATTTATTTGTACACTTTTAATCAAAAAAATAACATTTATATTCAAGTTGCCCATCATTAGCTAGACACAGAGCTAAATTAGGCAAAAATTAAAGTCTGTGGCTTACTGATTTGAGCTCTCTCCCTGAAGATTTTTGCATAGTTGCTGATTTATTATCTTGGATCAGTAACTTACCATAGATAGGCAAGATATCTCTCTGTGCCTCAGTTTCTTCATCATTAAAATGGGCATATTAATAACACTATCTACGTCGTAAGGTTGGAGTGAGGAATTAATGAGTTCATGCATATAATGTTCTTAGAACAGTGCCTAAAACAGAGTAAATGTGATAGAGTTTAGCCAGTATAATGATTAATTTTAGTGCATGAGGGTCACCAAAGCCACCTATAAGATTTAATCTCACTAGGAGGACTAATAGGACTCAACATATAATTGGATTCACAGCTGCGATATATTACACTGAAAGGACAAAGCAAAATCAGTAATGGGAAAGGCAGTTTGGTTACAGGCCAGAGGAAACCGGACATAAGCCTCTAAGAGTCCTCTTCCAGCAGAGTGACATGAGATATATTTAACTCCACCAGGGATGAGTTGTGACAACACTTGTGAAGCACTGCCTACCAGGGAAGCTACTTAGAGACTCAGGCCCACGGTTTTTTATGGGGAGTGATTAGATGAGTACCTTCTGCCTAGCATGTACAAAAATTGCAGACTCCCAGAAGGAAAGCAGATATTGAACATAAGCCATATTGGTTTGTGTTTTGTTTTGTTTTTGAGATGGAGTCTTGCTGTATCACCCAGGCTGGAGTGCAGTGGTGCAATCTTGGCTCACTGCAACCTCTGCCTCCCAGGTTCAAATGATTCCCATGCCTCAACCTTCTGAGTAGTTGGGACTAAAGGCGCATGCCACCACTTCTACCTAATTTTTTTTTCTTTTGTATTTTCAGTAGAGACGAGGGTTTCACCACGTTGGCCAGGCTGGTCTTGAACTCTTGACCTCAAACAATTTGACTGCCTCAGCCTCCCAAAGTGCTGGAATTACAAGCATGAGCCATGGTGCCTGGCCTGAGCATAAGCCATATTGTTCGCACAAATCATTTAGGTACAGTGAGCCACTTGTATCAGTTAAGGCATTAAACTTCTCCTGAAACCCAAGTTTCTAGCTACTAGCAATGGCCAACCTTGTAAACAGGCCTTTCTAAGGATAACAGGCCTGTTATGTTACTTCTTTTCAGCATAGTTATGTTTTACTATCATACTGCTCTCCTTAAGTATTCTTGCTGAACACTTACCTGGTCACTTCCAGGTAAGTAATGTGCCTTAGAAGCACAGATCAAATTGGTTAATATGATGTACCAAAATCAGTTGCATGGTACCAGGTGTTACTTCTAGACAAGACCTTCATGCAAAATATTTTTCACGTGGACTAGAACCAAGGCAATATAATGATTACCTTCTGCAACAAAAACATAAGGCACATTTAGGAAAAAAATAAGCTAGAATTATGAGCAGCCTGAATTTAACTTCTCAATCTCTTGCTTTTACATATTCAATTTTCCAATTATACTTTCCACACCCAATAAAGAAGCAGGTTCGAATTAGAACTCTGAACAGCTAATTGTCAAGTGTGTTCAGACTAGAAAGATAAGGCCTCTATTATCAACAATGCCAATGGAAGTATAAGCATCATCTGGAATACGCAGAGTCAGAAGACTCAAGCATCCATATTTAGTAATACATATGATATTTATCAACAAGCATGTACTAATAATCTTCAAGCAGATGATTCAACTGTTGCTTATGTGGTGGCATGATGAAGGGAGTACATTAATCCTTAATTCTAAGAGAAGCATGTGATCAGATCAGCTCATCAAACATTAATATAATGCCAAATTTGAGCTAAGCAATGAAGTCCTGACTTCAAGGAACTTACAATCTCTAGGGAAACATAAACATGCGATGTGAATACAATCCTGTAAGGGCCAAGAAGAATGCAATATAAAGGTGCTATTGAAGACGCTCACCAGAGAAGTTCCAACTTAAGGTATTTTGATTTGTGAGGTTCAGCAAGTCCTTTAACCTCTCTAAGTTTAAGTTTTTCCATTTGTGAAGCATTATAAGAATTGTGCTAATATTGTAAAATTTCAATTAGGAAAATTTTTCTTTCTCTTAGAATTTACAAATGTAGTAAAAATTGATGAGGTGGCTATGTTGTTTCATATCTTTTTTACGTATTGTTTATTATTTTTTTTATAGATGGAGTCTTGGTATGTTGTACTGGCTATTCTTGAACTCCTTGCCTTAAGGAATCCTCCCACCTCAGCCTCCCAAGTAGCTGGGATTATAGGTGTGAGCCATAAAGCTCATTATCATATCTTTTTGAACAATAATCTAGGACACTTGAAATATTAAGAATAATAAAAGATTCTAGGACACTTGAAATATCAAGTTTTTTATTCTAAGTATTTATTAATTTCAATAAAGAATGTTTCCATTCTTTTGCATTTTTATTTTTTTGTAGAGACGGGAGTCTCACTGTGTTTCACAGGCTGGTCTTGAACTCCTGGGCTCAAGCAATTCTTGGACCTTGGCCTCTGAAAGTACTGGGATTACAGGTATGAGCCACCATGCCTGACCCTTCATTCTTAATATTTGTTAATTTCAATACATGTTGCTCTGGGAAATAGAGATATTAAAAATCATTTACTTAACCTTATAATTAGGCTAAAATTAGTATGGTCAGTATATATTTGTGGTGGATGTCAAAGGCAAGGCTTACAAAGATAGTGATTTTTTTTCCATTAAAATATATTTTTGAAGTAAAAATTTTTCCATTACCAGTTCTTTCTTCCTTATTTTTTTCAAAAGTACTGGAACAGTCAGTGGGTTTCTCACCTGTAACAGACCTGGATAGTGTTACCAAGATAAAATAAGAGCCCTTAAATCACTGACTTCTAATTTTATTGGAAAAGTCATTTAATAATTACTTAATCATTAATATAGTGTTTAAAACAGAAGCTCCAAAACATCTCACACAGCATTAAAGGTGTAACAGAGTATCCTGGCTGGACAGAATTTTTGCCATGTAGGTTAAGAAATCACAAGATGCCTTGAAAGCCCAGGGTAAGGCTGAGAGAATTGATGTATGGGTAGTAATTAGGTCTGAGGAAAGTGGAGAGCCTAGTGAAAGAAGTTATTGCTTCTATTCTGGTACAGGAATGAACAGCTGGTTATTATGCAACAAAAGATTATGCTTACTATAAAGTAATGCTTAATAGACTATATTTCTTGAATTTATCAACCTAGGAGCTAGATTTGAATAAAATAATGCTTTTTAAAAAATATGTAGCAGCATATAGCAAGGGATTGAACCACTGGGCATTCCAACTTGAATTCCTTTCTAATTATGATAGCAAAGCTTTCAAGGAGATGAAAAAACCAAATCTGAAGTTAATTGGAATCATTGCCAGGAAAAAGACAAATACAAACGATGATTTTGCACTCTGGACAATATTATCTCTAAGGTCCATTTTATCTCTAAATTTTCATGAGATGCTGATTTTAAAAGTCTAGAATAATTAAACTTACCACATTAGGACATTATGACGGGAAATCTCTTTGAGGAAGTATGTAAGAGCCTACTGCAGAAGTGATGGAATTCAAGGGATGTGTTTTTAAGAGAAAGTAATCAAGATCACCTCTTTCTGTGATTTTCCATTGTTATTTTTATCAGTAAAGATTTTGCTATTTGCTTGTCCCTTCTTTAGTCCTCACATCCCTTGTTAGTGGCTTATTTTGGATTTGAAGTATTTTTTAGATAATCAAAAAGCCCTCTTTTTTGATGGCTACTGTTCAAAAATAAAGTCAAAAAACATGCACCTCTTTATATTATCTTTTAAAAAGCCTCATTTCCTAATCTATCAGCTGAGGAGAAACACCATGGAAGCTACTCTTCAACTATGAAGTTCCACCAGCATTTTTCATGACTCTTTGCATGTTTCATGATGTTCAATCTTCAAGGATGTCCTCAAGACCAATTTCAATAAATGAAATTAACTGCAGCATATTCCAGACTAAGGGTCACTGTTGTTTTAAAACATCTCTACTGTTGAAAAGGGAATGGAGGGGAAAAGATTCACAATGTTGAAATCTAATGTCAATAATAACAAAAAAGGAAATTTAGCTAAGATAGCTCCTTATCTGTTAAATTAATAAACTTCTTATATCTGCTACCCAGGATATATCCTAGTCAGTCATACAGTCATACCCAGCTAAGTCTCATCAGGTATTTATGACCACATAGATAATACATTCATGGAAGACATTATCTTCGACATCATGAGGAATTACCCAATAATACATTTAAGCTGTCTTCCCAGATTGGTTATGGAATTTTATATGCTCCATGTCTTTATTCCTCCAATAGTTAGCTCAGTATCATGTATCCTGGAAAATAATAGTGATATGAATAATTTTCTCAGATAAGGCAAGTAATCTTTGTTGTTGCTATGTCCCTGAGTCATAAGGCAAGGGACAAAGTAATACGAAGTTTGAAAATAACACATATATCTCTGTCTTTCTTATATAACACTGCCATCAAGACTGATTCAGTAACCTCAAGTTTTATCATTAATACTACTTCATTGACTTCAGGATAAAGTTTGAAACTTTGTAGCACCTCAGTCACAGGTTAGTTGTGAATGATCAGAAAGCCTGTTTTTCTGGTGATACCTTTCTTTCCCCTTCTCATATGTCTACTTGCAGCTGTTCAGTAACAAATCCCAAACAATGTGATTTGAAATTTTTACAGAAAGGAACAAGTGTCATTTTTGTGGGCTGAAACAAGTTTAGAATACATCTGTAAAAGTATATAATTTGTTCAAAATAGGTTCTAAATGAAGGGAGAAAGGGGAAGCACTCTTTAAAAAATTGCATAATGCACAAAGTGAGAGATAAATGGACAAATACGAAGGTTCCCTCTGAAAATCATCCCATCGTAAATATAAGGTGGGCCCTGGGCAGGAAGAAGGAAGACTTCCTCACTTTCTGGTATTTGATCACTAACATAAAATTACTTACAGCCCCACCACAAAGAAAAAAAAATCTGAGATCTAAGTTATTTGCATTAGACTTTTAAATCTTTTTTAAAAAATAGGTGCTATTTTCACTTTCCATCTAGTACTTATTTTATAGTACAGTGAATATTTTCAAAGCTAGAAACTTCCGAAGGGTTTTTTTAATTTTATCATGTATTTTGTTTTCGATAGCTTGTAAAAAGAGTTGAATAACTGCATACACTGAGCTTTCTAGCCCTACAAACCAACAATCTTAGAAACATTCTTAATCCATTTACTTCCCTGCATTACCGAAGGAAAAAGTTCATCTCTTCTTTCACAAGGTGGATGCCTCCTTCTGTACTATGTTCTTCATGCTTCCCCCACTTGCTTGAGTATTTTTCACCATCAATTATTCTCCCTCTGTTATTTTTTTCAACTGTTTATTTCCACTGAGTCATAATCCTTAGTATATAAACATATTTTTTTCACAAAGGAAAAAAAAGCAACTAAACCTACTTGACATCTCTGGAACACAGCTCCCAACAACCAAGGAATACACATTCATCTCAAAAGCACATGAACTATTCTCCAGGATAGACCATATGGTGGGCCACAAAACAAGTCTCAATAAATTTTAAAAAAACACTGAAATCATACAAGTTATCATCTCTTACCAGAATGGGATGAAACTAGAAAGCAGTAATAGAAGGAAAACAAATACATGGAAATTAGCCAACATTCCTAAAGAATACATGGATCAAAGAAGAAACTACATGGATAATTAGAGAATATTTTGAGATCATTGAAAATAAAAGCACAACATACAAACTTTCCCCTTAAAATCAGGAATAACACAAGGATATCCACTCTGGCCACTTCTATTCAACACTGCACCAGAAGTTCAAACAGGGCGAGTAGGCAATAAAAACCAACAAAGGCACTATTTTGGATAAAAGATCAGTAGTAGTCAGTTACTCATTAGTGATTCTTTGTTTATGTTTATTTGGTTTTGTTTTCACTCATCATGTTTGACTTATATGGTGATATTTATAGATGTCATGATTTACTTTCACTGCAATACAATGAAAATAAATATTTATTTTTCCATTTTAGTGTTGGCCAGCATTACTGATTGTTTCTAATTATTTGCTATTACATACAATAATGCCATGAATATTCCTATACATATCACCTGTGTAAAGGGTTTGTTAGCGTTTTTAGGTAAGGGTCAAATTGCTGAGTCATGGGGTACATATATAACCAACCTTAGCAGGCAACAGAAAACTAGTTTACAAAGTTGGTTAAAGTAATTTACATTTCTTTTAGCAGCATGTTATGAGAAGTTGGTGTTGTCATGATTTATGCCAATCTGGAGCATATAAAATGGCATCACTTTGTGATTTTAATTTGCACTTTCCCTTTTTCCTAATAAGCCTGGGTGTCTTTTTTTCATATTTGAGGTCCCCTCATGTTTCTTCTGTGGAGAGTCTATTTGTGTATTTTGACAATAATACCACTTAATTATTTGTGTTTTTCTCATTAATGCAGTTATTTCTACATATTCATTATACTAATATTTTGTCAATTATATTTGTCATATTGTTTTCTAATTGACTCATGACATGTCTAAAAGAATTACTCATTTTCAGATGTCTTTAGTTTACAATTTTAAACATTTTAATATATTCAAATACATCTCTATTTGATTTTTTTCTGACTTAAGGAATGATTCATTACAGTTCATGAAGATATTTTCTTATCAAAGTTTTAAAGTTTTTGCATTTCACACTGAGTACCAGTCCATCTGGAACTTATTGCTATTTATGATATCAAATAGGGATTTATTTCATTTTTCCACACAAATAACCTATTATTATCTAAACATTATTGAATAGTGCCTTGTTTCACAACTGATTGATGAGAGTTCTTACATACTTTTTGGGGACTTTTAATCTTGTTCCATTAATCTGTTTGTATATCCCTTCACCATTACTACACTTTTAAATTTGCTATAGATTTAAAATATGTCTTATTTCTACCAGTACCTGGTTCTTCTTTAAGAGAATTTTGTTTTTTGACCTTCTATAAATGATTTATGTATAGGTTGAAATTTTCTAGTAGACTATCCTATCATCAGTGGACAATGTTTTTTCTTTTGTTATTATTTTCCCCCCTTCTTACCGGTGGTGTTTGTGCCCTAGGGCTGCCATAAGAAATTACTGTAAACCTGGCAGTTTAAAACAACGGAAATGTATTCGCTCACAGGCTGGGAGGCCAGAAGTCCAAAATTGAGATATTGGAAAATAGATGCTCTCTCCAAAGGCTCTAGGAGAGAATCTTTCCTTTCGTTTTCCAGCTGTGGTGGCTCCTGGCATTCATTGGCTTGGGAAAGTCTAACTTCAAATCTCTTTTTCTCCTGGGTCCAAATCTCCTTATTTTTTCTCTAATAAAAACATCAGTCATTAGATTTAAGGTCTACCCCAAATCCCGTGTAATTTCATCCACTATCCTTGACTAATTACACCTGCAAAGACCATATTTTCAAATAATGTCATAGTCTAAGGATCCAGTTGGAGGACACTCTTCCTCCTATTACATTGGTGTTGCTAGAACCACCATCATAACGCTGAGAAGACATCCTTATTACTGACTTCAGGATGAAAAATTTTAACATTTGACATCGAATATGATATTTTGCTGTAGCTGTTGTAGCTGTTCTTTATCAAGGCAAGGACGTTTTCTTTTCCTCCTACCTTGCTTGAGTGTTTTTTAAAATCAATATGCTTATTAAATTATATCAGATGGTTTTTTGAATCTATTGAGAAGATAGATTCAAAAGAGATAGTTTTTGTCCTTTAATCTATTGCTTAGTAAATTATAATAATCAATTGTCTAATATTGAACATAAAATGCATTCCTGTAATAAATCCAATTTAATTATGGTATACTAAAATAAAAATGAAATTGGCACCGAATCTTATTTTCCAAAAAAGTTTTATTTTTCTGAAATTTTTGGTAAAGTTGAACGGCCTTGATTCTTTTTTAAAAATATGTTAAAATGCTGATTCAAAATTTTAATAATGATCATTGGATCATGTAAATAATGTTATTTAGATCCTTTCTCAAATTAATCTTTTTACTAGGAAGTTGATTGAGCATTTGGCTTAGTTGATCCTCTCTGTTGCAGGCTTCCTTTTTAATTCAGTAGTAGCTATGTATATTTTTGTATTTCCTTTTTCTACTTCCTTTGAATTCATTTTGTTCTTTTGTCAACTTATATAGTTCTTGTGTAATATTAGCTCTTAAGCTTGTCAATTTCCCTCTAAATACATATTAGCTATGTCCCACAGTTTGATAAGTAATTATTTACGGCTCAGTTTTAGGAACCTTCTTATTTCCACTAAAATAGCTTTTTAACTTGTGGGTTACTTAGAACTTTTTTAAAGATATGCTCATACATTTGTTATTCTTTCATAATAATTGTATTTATGTTGGAGAATATGAGAGTCTAGTAATTTTTTTTAAGTTTTGCCCTAATGGATAATTTGTGCAATAATAATATAATTACACCAGCTTTCTTATGGTTATTTTTCGCCTGATGATTTGCCTGTAAGCCTTTTCCTTTCAGATTTTCTGGGTTTTGTTTTTTGTTTTGTTTTAGTTGTGTCTTTCACAAACAGTAATTAATACAATCAGATAATCCTACCTTTTAGAGAGCATAGTTATTGACATAGATACTGATTAAGTTATTCTGTGCCTTCCCTGTAACCCACATTGACTATGTATGTTTTTCTTCCTCTTTCTTGCTTTCTTTTGGACTGATTGATATTACTATCCTTGCCTCCCTTCCCAATTTTCCACAATTTCTCCCTGCCCTGTTTTGGAAATTATGTACTTCTTTATTTTCTATTCTTTTAATATTTATTTCAGAAAAAATTAACATATACATATGTAACTTATACTTTAATGCTAAGCAATATGATTATATTCAACACAAAGTAATGCTTTATTTTTTCATGAATACCATCACACCATAAATGATAATTTTGTCCAGGATTTCAATGCTGTCTTGATTTACTTTTAGAGGTGGAGTCTCACTATGTTGCCCAGGCTAGAGTGCAGTGGCTATTCACAGCCATAACCATAGTGCACTATATCCTCAAACTTTTGGGCTGAAGGGATCCCAAGTAGTTGGGACTACAGGTTTCTACCTTGATTTTTTTAAACACACAAATTAGGCACGATCACTATTCTTTTATAAAGTCCCATATTTACATACTATTTTCTATACACACGAGTATTGTCTCCCAGTCTTCTCTATTAGGTTTATTTTCTTTTTTCTTGATGCGCAACCTGTAGAAATACTATTAGTGAGAAATTGTTGATAGTAAGCTCTTACGGTTTGTCTTATAATATTTTTATTTTGTTCATGTCTTAAAAGAGAGTTCATTGAATGTATAACTCCAGTTTCTAATTTCTCTGAGTGCATTGAAGTTAATATTGCCCTGTCAGTTGGGCACGGTGGTTCACGCCTGTAATCCCAGCACTTTGGGAGGCCGAGGCAGGTGGATCGCGAGGTCGGGAGATGATAGAGACCATCCTGGTTAACATGGTGAAACCCCATCTTTACTAAAAATACAAAAATTAGCCAGGTGTGCTGGCATGTGCCTGTAGTCCCAGCTACTTGGGAGACTAAGGCAAGAGAATCACTTGAACCCAGGATGCCGAGGTTGCAGTTAGCCAAGATCGCACCATTGCGCTCCAGCCTGGGCGACACAGCAAGGCTCCATCTCAAAAATAAATAAATAGATAGATAGATAGATAGATAGATAGATAGATAGATAGATAAAATTGCTCAGTCTTCTACCTTCCACTGGTGCTGTTGAAAAGTTAGCTGCCTAACAGTTATTATCTGTAAGTTGCCTTTTTTTCTCTGATAGTGTGAAGGTCTTTTCTTTATTTTGATGGTCTTCAGTTTTTCTATAATGAGTCTAGGTTTGAATTTCTTTTTATGTACACCATTTGGGGTTCTTTGGGAATCCTGTATCTGAGGATTGTTGTCTTTCATCAGTTCTAGATAATTCTTAGACATCATCTTTTAAAATATTGCCTCTCTGCCATTTTCTACATTACCTCCTCCTGCAACACATAAAATATGTTGCATACACTATATATATGCAATTAATATACTCTAGTACCCTGGGCATCTTTTAATTGATACAAGATATTTTACATGTTTATTCTTCTTTGATACAAAATATTTTACATATTTATGAAGTACATGTTAGTATTTGTTACATGCATAGAATGTATAATAATCAACGATCAAGTCAGGGTATTTGGGAGTGCCTATCATCTTGAGTATTTATCATTTATATATGTTATTGACATTTCATGTCCTTTCATCTAGCTACTGTAAAATATACAATACAATTTTGCTAACTATAGCCATTCTATTCTGCTATTGCATATTAGGCCTTATTTTTTCTATTCAACTCTATGTTTGTACCACTAATCAACCTCTTTTTGTCACTCCCTTCCAACCACACACCCTTACGAGCCTCTGGTATCTGTCATTCTATTCTTTATCTTCATGAGATTAATTCATTTTAGCTCTCACATATGGGTAAGAACATTTAGCATCTGTCTTTCCGTCCCTGGCTTATTTCACTTAACATAATGACCTCCAGTTCCATCCACGTTACTGCAAAAGACATGGTTTCATTTTTTTTATGTCTGAATAATATTCCTTTTGCGTGTGTGTGTATGTATCATTTTGTTTATAAATTCATGTGTTGATGGACACTTAGTTTGATTCCATATATTTACTATTTTCTGCATTAAATACGCCAGTGAGGTATCTCATATACAGATTTCTTTTCCTTTGAATAAATACTCAGTAGAGGAATTACTGGGTAATGCGGTAGTTGTAATTTTAGTTTTTTTGAGAAACCTCCCGAAATGTTTTTCAGCATGGTTGTACTAATTTACATTCCCACCAACAGTGTATAAGAATTCTCTTTTCTCTGCACCTTCACCAGTATCTATTATTTTTTGATTTTTAATAATAGCCATCTACTAGGATAATGTGGTATCTTATTTTAGTTTTATTTGCACTTCCTTGATCCGCATTGATGTTGAGCATATTTTTACCTCCTGACCGTTTGTGTGCCTTCTTTTGAGAAATACTTATTCATGTCTTTAGATACTTTTTAATGGGATTATTATTTGTTGTTTTTGTTTTGTTTTGTTTTTAACTGTTGAGATTGGAGATCCTGGTATATATTCCAGATGTTGTCCCCATTAGATGAATGGTTTGCAAATATTTTCTCTCATTCAAAAAGTTGTTTTATTCACTCTGTCGATTACTTCCTTTAAGGTTCAGAAGCTTTTTAGTTTAATGTAGTCCCACTTGTCTCTTTTTATTACAGTTATCTGTATTTTTGAGGTCTTAGCCATGAAATCTTTACCTAGACTGATGTTTTAAAATGTTTTCTTTCTGTTTTATTCTACTAGTTTTGTACTTTCAGGTCTTACATTTAAGTTTTCAATCCATTTTGAATTTAACTTTTGAATGTGGGAAGAGATGGGGTCCAGTTTCATTCTTTTGCATACTGGTTTCCAGTTTTCTCAGCACTATTTATTTAAAGGGGTATCCTTTCCCCTGTGTATGTTCTTGGCACCTTTATCAAAAATCAGTTTGCTGTAAATACATGGATTTATTTCTAAGTTCTCTGTTCTGTTCCATTATTCTTTGTGTCTGTTTTTACACCAAGACCATGATATTGTAGTTACCATGGCCTTATAATAGATTTTGAAATCAGGTAGTGTGATGCTCCCAGCATGATGCATTTCTTCTTTTGGCTCAGGATTGTTTTGGCTATTTGGCTCTTCTTTTGTTGCTGTTCCATATTGATTTTAGGAATTTTTTTCTATTTTCTGTGAAGAATGTCACTGATATTTTGATAGAGATTACATTGAATGCATAAACTGCTTTGGGAAGTATAGTCACTTTAACAATATTATGCTAATTATAATTATTCCAATCCATGAACATGGGATGTCTTCCCATTTGTTTCTGTCCTCTTCGGTTTCTTTCATCGGTGTTTTGTAATTTTTCTTGTATACAACTTTCACCTTTTTGGTTAATTTTATTCTCAGGTATTTTTTGTAACCATTGTAAATGAGATTGCTTCTTGAATTCTATCTTGGCTAGCTCATTATTAATTTATAAAAATACCAATGATTTTTGTATGGTGATTTTGTATTCTGCAACTTTACTGTATTATTTATCAAATATAGGAGGTTTTTGGTGGAGAATTTAAGTTTTTCTAGATAAAAAATTACATCTTCAACAAAGAGGGACAATTTGACTTCTTTTTTTTTCCAATATGGATACCTTTCATTTCTTTCTTTTAGCTGATTGTGCTGAAACTTTCAGTACTATGTTAAGTAGGAGTAGTTAAAGTGGGCATCCTTTGTCTTGTTCCAAATCTGAGAAAAAGCTTTCAGTTTTTCCTCATTCAATATAATGTAAGCTGTGGGTTTATTATAAATGCCTTTATTATTTTAGAATAAATTCCTTCTATCCCTAGTTCATTGAGAGTCTTTTTTTGTGAAGGAATATTAAATTTTATTAAACACCTTTTCTGTTTCTATTGAGATAATCATACAGTTTTTGCACTTCATTCTGGTGATGAGATGTGTCATGTTGATTGACTTGCATTTATTAAACATCTTTGCAACCCTGGCATCAGCCTTACTTCTTTATGATGTACTATCTTTCTGATGTGCTGTTGGATTTAGTTTGCTAACATTTTGTTGAGGATTTCAAATCTAACTTTATCAGGGATATTAGCCTGTATTTTTCTTTTTATGCTGACTCCTTGTCTGGTTTTGGTATCAGGCTAATTATGGCCTCACAAAATGAGTTAAGAAGAGGTCACTCCTCTCTAATTTTTAGAAGAGTTTCAGGAGAATTGGCATTTGTTCTCACTTATATGCTTGGTATAATTAGGCTGTGAATCCATCCAGTCCTTGCTTTTTCTTTGTTCAGAGACTTTTTGCTGCTGATTCAATCTTGCTACTCGTTTTTGGTCTATTCACATTTTTTATTTTTCCTTGTTCAATCTTGATAGGTGGTACGTTTCCAATATTTTATCAATTTCCTCTAAGCTTTCCAGTTTGTAAGCATATAGATGCTCATAATAGTTTCATTCTTTTTTATTCTTTTTTCTTTATTTTTGTCTGACTAGATTATTTTAAAAGACACGTCTTCAAGTTCTGGGATTATTGCTTCTGCTTGATCTAGCTTATTGCTGAAGCCTTTGGATGTATTTTGAATTTCATTTAATGAATTCTTTAGCACCAGATTTCTGTTTGGCTCTTTTTAAAAACAGCTATCTCTGTGGTGAATTTTTCATTGATATACTGAATTGTTTTTCTAGTTTCTCTGTATTGTTTTCCAGAATTCTTTTCTTTAAAATCAGTATTTTGACTTTTTCATCCAGGATTTCAGGAATTTCTTTTTGATTCAGATCTTTTGCTGTAGAATTACTGTGTCCCTTTGGAGGTATCCTATTTCCTTGTTTTTCATGTTTCCTTATGTTGATATCTGTGCATCTGCTATAAAAATAACTTCTTCCAATTTTTTGAAATTTCTTCCATGGGGAGGACATTCTCCTGAAGTTCCATAGATGTTTTTGGATAGATAGGGCACTTTGGCTTTAACTTTGGGTGCATGCGGGTAGTACAATCTCTGTGTGATTTCTTCAGCTGTAAACAGTGCCAGTGGTGTCTGTGATTTCCTCAGTCACTTAGGGTGAGTTATTAGGAGAGGCTGTGGTGAAGTTTTGTTGAGGACTGGGATGCCAAATGAGCCAACCTTGGGACCCCAGTGCTGGCAAAAGTGTTAAGCATGCCTGTCCTGGGGACTCAGAGAAGAATACACTGGCATAAGTGTTGGTGGGTCCTAAACAGCCAATTCTTGGGCCTCCAGGTGGCTTTCTCAGAGCAGGTAGCGACAATGGTGGGCCAGGAATGTGAGCAGGTTCTCCCATCTCTGGGCAGTGGGTGTGATGTGAGTGAAGGTAGTAGCAGCCATGGATCAACCCACTGAGTCAGACAACCCAACCAATCAGCAACCCACTCAATCAGATAATGCTGATGTTGATGGTGGCTGCAACAGTTTGGTCAGACAGGTCCCCTTGCCTGCTCATAGCATGTATGGGTGGGTACCAGCTGTGTTCATATCCATAGGTCCCACCAGCTGAACCTCACCCTCTAGGAGAAGTGTATAGGTGCCAACAGTGCTGGTGTAAGTGGGGTGATCCTCCAGCACTTGGGGGATGGACCCTAACAGGTGGACTTCTCAGGCTCCTCGGCAGTGCATTCAGGCGCTGGCTGTGGTAGGCAGGAGTGGGGTGATCCCCAGGCTTCCAGCAGAATGCTCATGTGTCACAGTGACAGCTGTGCTGTGGGCCTGCTACTGAGGAGGACAGGCCCACTTTCAGTGGGAGCAGAGTAAACAGATAGCTATAGGATGCACAGTTTCCTCATGCCTTATTTCCACAGCAGTGACCCGCAGCAGTGGCAGTGGAATTTTTCCTAGCAGTACATGAAAGTGCTGGCTTCCCCTCTCCCTCTTTGGCCTGGCAGGCAGTGGCAACATTGAACCTGGCCCCAGGGCAGGATGCAGATCTTCAGAGGCTGAGCTCTCAGAATGGTGCTGTCCATGCGACTGCCACTGGAAACGAAGGGTCATTTTCAGTGGGAGCTGGGTAGGTAGATGGCTAAGGGAATGTGGCTTACTTGTTCCTCAGCACCACCAGCGGCCCACAGCAGAAACAGTGGTATTTGTCCTTGGAATGCCTGAAGGTGCCCATCCTTTCTCTCCCTCCTTGACAGGAGAGGCAGCATTGGCTTCAAGGCAGGATGCAGTCCTTTGAGGTCTTCACTCTCAGAATGGCACCATGCTGCAGCTGCTCAGGGCTCAGAGGCCTGTGGGGCCCAGCGTGAGTTCCCTCTCTGTAGCAATGCCTCTGTGTAATCTCTAGGCAGCTTCCTGTGTTAGTCTCATGGCCCTTGTAGTTCAAGGAACTCTCATGTAGCTAGGTTTGCTAAAATCTGTGGCAGGAATGTGGAGCTCTAAGGGTCTCCACTTACCCTTTCTCCGATCTGGGAGCTTCTCCAGGCTGCCAGGCATTCCGAGAAGAGCAGGCTGCCTCGTTTCTCTCTCCTTTGCTTTCGGTTCTTTCTGTAACTTCTCTATTAAATACCAGTGCTCTCTCTTAGGCAATCAATTCCAGGGTTGCTTATCTACTTGTTACTTTGGTTCCTCTCTGTGGAGGAAGAGCCTACTAGCTGTATGTAGTCAGCCATACTGATCAGCTCTCCTAAAATACCCTGTTATTTCATGTCTCAGTCTGGGTGTTCCCAAAAGACCGAGGTTGAGACAAAGGGTTGCTTGCAGGTAAAGTGACTTGGTAAAGTGATTCCAAGAAATAAAAGTAGGTTACCAGAAAAAGTGAAAAAAAGTCAGTGTCAAGTTGTTCTGTCCAGCTGGTCAGTATTATGCAAAATTGGAGTATGATTCCACCAGGACTATATTAGGAGGTGCGTAGAATAAACTTTAGGGTCATTTATTTAAGGAATTACAAAAGGGGATATTAATCCATTCATTCCTATATCTCCTTTTTTCCAGCAATGTTAATTCCCTGTATTTCCAGATTGGGTATGAAAGATTGAGTGTTAGGTGAGTGGAAGCTATTAAAAGGAGTAGCCTATGCTGTTATGTCCAGAGAAGGTCTCCAAACCTGATTATATTACTATTCTGTCAATAGGTTTATTTCAGACAAGACTGGAATGGCCAGCGAAAGAGACTGACCAATATTCACTGACAAGTCACCTGGTCAGCTGGTTGAGAATTTTCTCTGCAGTGGATGCTTTCTGGTGGGCATTAACATGAAGCCGAGAGATCTGCACTCTTCGTACCCACTCGTGGGCTCAACCTCTTACCTCTTTCTCAAACTCCCATGTCTCCAATCTTCTAGTGTTGTTCCTTCCAAACTTCTGCTAATCAGTCAAGGCATCAGCCACTGTCCAGGAGTCCACGTTTAGCCTTAACTCAGGCTATTTTTTCTTCATGTAAAGCAAATTTCCAAATGCACTATTTACTGTTTTGTTTTTGTTTTTGTTTTTGTTTTTGTTTTTTTTACTGGGGGGATTCATTTTTACCACTGTTCTTCAGGCACCATGAGATAGGGACACAGTAGTACTGCATGCACTGACAGGCCACTGACACTGGAATCAACATATCAGACCAATTCACTTTTAAACCAAGACTGAGTTTTCACTCTCTGTCAGTTGGTCATATGGAATGCCTGCCCTACTCACATGAAGATATAGGTGTGAAATGAAGGAGAGTCACTGATTCAGCAAAAGCAGGTAACAGAGAAGACTGGTCACCACTAAGTGCATCTTATTTGTGCTCTTTGGAACTTCTGGAAGGTACAAATCATTTCATTGAACTATGGGTAGTTACCGCACTCAGCTGACTTTAGGGCTCAATGGATCTTTTAAAACCCAGTTCATGTCAGGTCACTGGTGAAATAATCAGTTGGTATCTGTATTAGTCCATTTTTACACTGCTGATAAAGACATATCCAAGATGGGGTAATTTATAAAGGAAAGAAGTTTAATTGACTCACAGTTCCACATGGGTGGGGAGGCCTCACAATCACAGTGGAAAGTGAATGAGGAGCAAAGTCATGTCTTACCTGGGTGGTGGCAGTTAAGAGAGCTTGTGTAGGGGAACTCCCTTTTATAAAACGATCAGATCTCATGAGACTTATTCACTATCACAAGAACAGCATGGGAAAGACCCACCCCCATGATTTAATTGTCTCCCACCGGGTCCCTCCCACAACACGTGGGAACTGTGGGAGCTACAATTCAAGATGAGATTAGGGTGGAGGCACAGCCAATATCCACCCAATTCTATAAGCAGTTTCTCAGAGCAGAGACAATGGTATTCGAGAAGCTGCTTTCAAATAGTGAGTAGTTGTCTGCTATAGAGAGCATTTTTTTTCCTTCAGAAACCTAGGGGTCTGTATTGTCACTCTTCTGCTGGAACTTTCTAAAGATTCCAAACACAACATTTTCCACCACAGATATTCCTAGCACTGCTACATCTACTCGATTATGTGACCTAAGCAGCGGGACAGCCTGCAGTCCAACCCAATCCTGCTGCAGTTCTCTCTTGCTCTTGGCCTCATTCAAAATCAACAGCCTTTCAATTCACTCAATGAATAGGTCAGCACAATACTCCCAAAGACAATGCCTCTCAAATCCAAATAGGATTTTATATCTTGTCCCTAAAATCCAGACAGATTCACCAAGGACTGTATGAGTAAATATTTCAACAACATGTTCTTTACTTGGAAGGAATTTTCCCGAAAAATTCCTAAAAACTTCACTGATGTGGCAGACCCTGAATCCAGGTGGCACACATCTGTCTTATTAGGCCATTCAGAGTATACGTCTGTTCCTGAACACCAGGTGTGATTAGTGTGGTGTTATTAATATAGTGAATAAGTACAGTGTTCTGACATCCATCAATATGAACAAGGTGTTTTAAACCTACATTTTGAGAGAGAATAGGAGAGTTAACAACCTTGAAGGTGGACAGTGAATATATGTTTCTATTGCTCTCATATAAAAACAATGTGCCTTTGAGCTTCATTATGAATAGGGATTAAAATGAACACATTTGCTATATCTAACCTATGGACCAACTGCCAGAAAATTAGTAACATTATGATGTATTTTCCTTGTGATATTGTTCCAAATATATTAGGGATCAGAGGAGGTTGTAATTTTAGGGTTTTCACTTGGCCCTTCTTAGCATAATGGCTCTTAATGCAGAGGGCAGGGAACAAATGTCAGTTTCTCCAAACTACAAAGTATATCCTTTCCAAGTATCCAGTAGGGGCCAGAGAAATAGTTACCAGGTGGCTTCACAGGTCCATTGGCCCAGTGTGAAATCAACTTGACCCAATCCCCCATTTATCGTTTGGCCTCCACTTTTTTTTTCACTCTGGACAGGGGACCAGGATGGTCTTTGGAGTCTCCTAACATACATATCAGCTGAAAACCTTTTTCTCCAGTGTTCAGTTAATTTGGCACATGGCCACAGGTCTATTCAGGGAAGACTGGGAGACTATCTCCCATGTATAGTTGTAGCAATATGCTATGTTTTCCACTCAAAGGGACCCGATCTCCACTTCAATCAAGACTGAGTTGAAAACTAGCTCAGATCTAAAACTGATGAAGGGCCCTGATTTTCCATGGTAGCAGCTGATGTCACCCTTCACTTCGCCAGCTTTCAATTTTGCTGGTTAAGCCAATCAAATAACACCCTACTTGACTGCCCATCTATGTAACCCCTAAGAATACAACAGGCTATTATCTATCACCACAGGTTTCTGCTGTTCAAGTCATTCATCTGCCACTTGGGTCTTGCTAGCATTAATAATATTATATCCACTTTGCCTCTATTGGTTAACTGTCACAACCTGGCCTCTGGATTTTCAATCATTATTCCTATAATTATCAAGGAACCCAACATTGTGACACCACATGTTACTCTTAACTCTAGCATGTAGAGGATAGCTACCACCTAGTTTCTCAAAGAAACATTCCCTTAACATTGCCTTACTTATTAACTTACTGAATTAGTGAAGGAAACCTTTTGTACCTTCTTAAGGAACCCAAGTGATGGGAGCGCTGATCTCACGTAATAAATCCTTTTTACAATTAACATGTCTCTGAGACTTCCGACTCCTCCTCAATACTTTGCCAAGACATCTCCTCTATTTTTATTTAAGTTTCTTTTTTATTATTTGTATTTATTTTTTTATTTTGTAGAGATGAGGGTCTCAGTATGCTGCCCAGGCTGCTCTCAAACTCCTGGCCTCAAGTGATCTTCCTGCTTCGACCTCCCAAAGTACTAGGATTACAAGCTCTACTTAATTTTCTTCAAGATAGAAGCATGTCCACGCATCAAGGATCCACTGAGCAGCATGAAGATCACTTACCAGGACTTTAAAACCTGGCAAAGTCATGGGAAAATACTCCCCTTACAATATCCATCCAATCCACCACCCTCACGTTCCACCCAACCATGTGTGTTTTTGAAGCTCCTGCTGGTATGCGCTTGTAGTATGGGGATGTATATTCTACTTCCTCCCAGAACAGGGTCAATATTTCTCCATTTGGGCTATGCTGAGATCTGACTCTGGTTATAGATCTGGAGGCAATGAGGAAAGGCAGTGCTAGAGCTTGAGGAAACCATATCAATCTGTGAGGCACCTGCCCCAGTTGAGGTCTCTCCAGGTTCTCCAATTGAAGAAAGCCTGATTTAATTCAAGGTTCAGAAGAGTCTGTGGCTTAAGATTTTCCAGCATGTTCAACTCATCAAATGTCCTCATGCCAGTTCTGAAGATCCCACTTTTTATTAGCGTTCTGCATTTAACACAGTACTGTGAAGGCTGTGCATTGTCATCTTTATCATTCTGTTAACCTTACAATTAAATTCTGGGTCTGGCTTTTATCAGTGTTTGTTCTATGGCTATATGAGATAAGAAGCCTTTCAAATAGGAACATACAGAACCCCTTACTTTCACAGCACACCTTGAAATGATAGTTGGTTAGCCATTCTGTCATTTTCTTTTTTTCTAAGCTCCTAAAGCAGATAACAAAAGGCAGCATCCTCCACAATCTTTATAATTATCACAGCCCTTATATTTTTCAAGGGCCATTGCTACTGCATAAACCTTCACTCACATTTTATTTTTATCTGCCAATGAGAGTCTTAGTACTTGTAGTGCTCTTGCATGCCACGGGTTATCCCCCTCCACCTTTTCTCATCAATGATAGTTCCAGAATTTCATCCTGATGTCTGTTTTTTAGGACCACTTGCAGTCCTAACTCTCTAGCCTAGGTTCCTCTTCCATCCACAGAAAGCAGTGTCTGGGTCCCTTCACTTCTTCAGTAAGCAGAGCCTAAGACACAGCCTTGTATGCAGGTAGCTGCATACAGCTAGGGAGATGGGAAGGAGATGGGAAGTTTGAAAGAAGAAGCCAATAAAAAGCCCTGCCATCAATAGGGTCACTATTGTGGGTAATTGGGATTTGCTCCTGTTAAGACCTTCTGAGCAGCTATGTAGAAAGTTCTTCAGGATTTCTCCCTCCCACCTCCCTACCATGAAGAGATGAAAGAGGAGAGCATGTACTCACTACCTCCCACCCCTAACTGGTCAAAACCTGCTCTCACACACATGTACATGTGAAAACATGCCAAGTGAGTATGTGCTGCATCCTACATTTGGCATCAGAGATGCCTCCAGATGAAAGCAAAAGATACACAGTTCAGCTAAGGCAAGACATCTTCAAGTTGTACCAATTGAAAGCTGGTTAGCTCAGTGATGGCTGGAGAAAAAGGTGGACCAAGCCAATGTCGGGCAGGATGCAGGGCAGCGGTAATACCTTTATTATAAACTTTTAAAACATATTTATTTTGTACTTTGTATCTGATAATCCCAACATCCACAGTTCTTGCTGGTCAAATCCAGCATTTTGCTTTGTGAACCTGCATCCGTGGTACCTTGTTACATCCTGTGTTTAGTAATTTTAAATTGTGAGTTCATGTTTCTTAAAACTATCTGTGAGATAAATTTAAGACTTGTGTTTAAAAAAGTGTCCCTCCTGAGAACTTATCAATCCTCCTCTACCAAATTTCTGTGGACATTATCAACCAGAGTCTACAATAAACTAAATTTTTTGCTTGGGTTTTGTAGGACATGTAAATTGTGTGACTTTCAGTTTCAAACCTATTGTAAGCTTGACATTTTTTTTTCTTCGCTGAGAGGCAAGTAAAGCTAGATAAGCATTATTACCATCTCCTACCAAGGGCAGATTTTTTTTTTCTAGTTGCCCACTATAAGTGTCACTTTGGGAATGCCAACTGTCAGGAACTCTTCATTTTATCCTCCCTCCCTCTTTCACTGATATTTTGCCTCCTGACCCTACAACAGGTTGGCCCCTTAGCCCAGCCCCTAAGATGCTGAAGAATGGCTGATGCCTTTAAGGTCAAAACAGGCTCTACTACTTAGTTACCTCACCAGATTCATATTTTTTTTTAATGTATCTGTGACAATTATTTCTTTGACTTTACTAATACCTCAATTATATTTAAATATATGTTTAAAAAATATTTTCAGTGACTTTTCTCTGAATATTTAACGTACCATATTGTCAAAGTGCAAGTTTCTAGGACTTGAGCTCCTTCATATGAATATCTCATGGACTTTGTGTGTGTGTGTGTGTGTGTGTTGTTTGAGACAGAGTCTCGTTCTGTCCCCAGGCTGGAGCGCAGTAGCGCAATCTCAGCTCACTGCCACCTCTGCCTGCCAGGCTCAAGTGATTCTCCTGCCTCAGCCTCCCAAATAGCTGGGACTACAGGCACGCTCTACCATGCCCAGCTAATGTTTGTATTTTTAGTAGAGACAGGGTTTCACCATGTTGGCCAGGATGGTCTCCATCACTTGACCTCGTGATCTGCCCGCCTCGGCCTCACAAAGTGCTGGGATTAAAAGGCGTGAGCCACGGCGCCCGAACTCTCATACAGAATTTTCAAACTTCATGTCTAAAACTATACTCATCCCTTTGCTCAATAAACCTGCTTCACTTCCTGTATTATCTTCATCAATATTAACCTCACCTACTTAGTCACACATGAATTTTAGAAGCTATTACATTGCTTTCTTTCCCTCATACCACCACGTTAATTTTTACCACTTACATATCTTGAGCTTCCCACACTCTACACTAGCATGCCACTGCTTTTTTAATTCAACTTTCTTAACATTTATCTCCTGGACTATTAACATGATCTAATAAATAGCCACCATATTTTCATTTACTTTCTAAACTGTGCTCCAGGTTGTTGTCATAGTGATATTTCTAACACTCAATCTAGCCATGACATACACTTGTAATATCTTTGTCCATATTCTTCCTACAGAATAGTGTCCACACAACTTAAAATTATCTATGAGGTAATTTCTCATGTACCACTCCTGTATACCACTACTTTTTGATCTCTGTTCTTCACCGTGCCTGCAATGCCCTTCTCACACCCCTTGATATACCTTGAGCACTGTTAATCATCCTTTCAGTCCTCCCTCTATGATTTTAATAAGCACCCCTTTCTCCAAGCTCTCCTGACAGTTTTGGCATAGCTCTATTTTAGTGCTTTCTACCATGTGGTGAAAATTTACTTATTTGCCTGCCTCCATCACTAGCCTGGAAACGCCTTTATATTTTGTACCCCTAACAAGTAGCAGGAGCCATGGATTATGGCATATTCAATTAGTATTTGTTAATAAATACATAAATGAGTGAATGAATAGGCTTTATATTTCCTCTGAGATCTAATGCTAAACAAGGTTGGAGGTGGTTACTGTTGAAAAGGAAGAGATAAATAATAAATACATGTTTATCTAAAACAAAAGATAAATGAAAAACACTAAAAGTATACCTTTATATCCTGTACATTTCATTTTTATTCAATTTTGTTTCCTACCTATTTTCAGTCTTTCATTAAATTTAATCGTGTTAGATTTTCATTTTAAAAAGACTATCAGATGATAGCATTTGTTTCTTGAAAATTATTATCTAGTGTATTTTTTCCGAAATTACAATTTATACTACCTAATAGAAACACTCTTTGAGTAGAATATTTTCACATTAATGTAAGTTTAAATTGTTTTACATGAAACAGTGGTAAGCAATAATGTTCTAGTGTTACTTTAATGTATCACAACATTAAATTATTCTCTCTGATTTCACAATGCAACTTACAATTATATAAAAAGGAATATTTAAAATGAATTTTGTATTACAATAATGTCAAATGTTTTTATTTTATAATAAGGATAATGAGATTAAGCAATAATAAAAAATATATGAGCTACTAAACCTGGTGTATAGGTTCAGAAGAATAAAGAAGATAAAGGGAGGTGGAATTCACACAATATAGTACGTAGCATTATTATAGAAATAAACAGAAGATAAAAATATCAGCGGATATAAAGTAAATGATGTGAATAAGCTCACCATATGACCTTAAAGGATATAACTAAACCTCTCACAAATGTTGTTGCTTTATACGTAAAATCTATTGCCAATATAGGTAACATATAATGTATACACACGTATATACACATATATATTTAATACGCCAGTCAACATTATGAAACACATTCTTTCACAATATAGTACTGCTAAAGTTTCACTAATGAATGCATGTAGGATAAGACCCTTCCCACCTTAACAGGTCCTATCTTCCTTTTATTGCTTTATGTTTTCCAAAACATTTTTACTCTTCCAATGTACTGTACAATATACTCATGTACTTTCATTATTACATTCTCCTCCACCTAGAATTTATGTGCCAGGAGCTTACAAAGTAAATGTTCAATTAATATTTCTTGAATAAAGTCATACTGTCATTTCACTCAGTCAGTCTTTGATCTATGCTTACTATGTGCTTATATTACTGTCACGGCTATAGCATTGCCTATCATTCTATTAAACTTAGAAAGGCAAAACAAATTTTGTATGTAAAAGTAAAATATAAATTATATTGTACATATATATATACACAATTACTTATGTAGAAAATTAATATATGTAATTTTATAAATATATTAGGTATTACCAAATATTTCATTGTTATCTAATTACCTAGAGTGAAATGAACAAAATTCATCCCTCATATTTTTAGACAAAAAGAAGTAATGACTATAGTAAAAGCAGATGACTTGGCCAGGTATTTGTAGGGTTCTAATGAAATCACCACTTACTTCGTATGTACTTAATTGTCAGTTTTAAAAGAGCAGGATGAAAGGCCTCACACAGCACCCTCCATTTAGGAAACTTATTGAAATTGATATCCATTTACTTGAAGGAATTACATTAACCATATTATAAAAGGGATCACAGAATTATGTTAAGAATTATTTCCAACTGCTTACTCTTAATTGATTCTATATTAGAAATGGAAAATAAAGAGGACAGAAACACCATCCAACATTTTACCAATTAGACTATACTACCCAAGAGAAAATTAAAAACACTCATTTCTTTTATGTTTCTTATCCATTATAAGTAGTATTACCATTCAGACATTCAAAACCAGCAATCAGTCAAATAATTCTTTATATTTAAAATGAGAAATAGAGCTTTTTGAAAGCTCTTACATCAAATCAAAAATACCAACTAAATTCTTGCCAACAAAATATTAAGTTTTAAATGTTTGGGAAAATATTCCCCATCTGCTTTTCTGAAAATGGAATATTAGTGCTTTGTAAGCTGTTAGTCAACCTTTAAACATACATATTTTGATCAAATAATTCAGAAAATTTCAGATGAAGCATATTTAATTATAGAATTTTTCACATCTTATCACGTTTACTTGCTGTAATTGCCCTAACTACATGCACACTCTCTCTCTCTCTCTCTCTCACACACACACACATACACACACACACACACACACACACACACACACATGCACACACCAGGATCACTTAAGGTACACTTGTGTTTCAAGAACTGCAGCATCAGAATAAACATTATCAAAATCACACATTGTTTCATTGTTATTATTCTACGGAATTCTGGCTTAAGCCAAGGAGAAATTTTTAGGATGATATATATTAAAGTACTGTAGTTTGCACAGGGTACTATTATTTTATTTGAGAACAAGACTAACATGCTGGAATTTGACTTATAGTAGAAGGAATTTTAAGTGGTTATAATGAAAAATTACTGAAAGTCATTATTTCCAATTGGTATCAACAGTGCTTATATAGATTTTTAAACTTTTGTTTAAGAGGTGTATGTGCAGGTCGATCCTACAGATACACTGCATGCTGCAGGGGTTTAATGTACATGCTATTTTGTCACTCACGCAATTAACATAGTACCCAATTGGCAGTTTTTTGAGTCTCACCCTCCTCCTACCCTCCACCTTCAAGTAGGATCTGGTGTCTACTGTTCCCTTATGTCCCTGTGTACTCAGTGTTTAGCTCCCAAATATAAGTGAGAATGTGAAGTGTTTGATCTGTTCTTACATTAATTCACTTAGGATAATGGTCTCCAGCTTCATCCATGTCGCAGCAAAGGATATGATTTCATTCTTCTTATGTCTGCATAGTATTCCATGGTGTATATGTACCACATTTTCTTTATCTGTTCTACAATTGTTGGGCATCTAGGTTGATTCTATATCTTTGCTCTTCTGAATAGTGCTGTGATGATCATACTCATGCATGTGTCTTTATCATAAAATGATTTCTATTCCTTTGAGTGCATACCCAATAGTGGAATTGCTGGGTTGAATGAGTTGTTTTAAGTTCTTTGGGGAATTTCCAAACTGCTTTCTATTCTATTCTATGTTGGCTTAACTAATTTACATTTCAACCAGAAGTGTGTAAGTATTCCTTTTTCTCCACAGCTTCATCAACACCTATTTTTTGATTTTTTAATGCCAGCTATTCTGACTGGTATGAGATGATATATCACTGTAGTTTTGACTTGCATTTCTCTGATGATTAGCGACATTGAACATTGTTTCATATGCTTCTTGGCCACATTTATGTCTTCTTTCAAGAAATGTCTGTTCATACCCTTTGCTCACTTTTTAATGGGGTTATTTTTTGCTTGGTAATTTGTACCTTATAGATTCTGGATATTAGTTCTTTGTCAGATGCATAGTTTGCAAAGATTTTTTCCCATTCTATGGGCTGTATATTTTCTCTGTTGATAGTTTCTTTTGCTGAGCAAGAAGTTCTTTAGTTTAATTAGGTTCTATTTGTCAATTTGCATTTCTGTTGCAATTGTTTTTGGTGTCTTCATTATAAAATCTTTGCCAGGTATCGACAGTACATATCACAAAATAATAAAAGCTATTTACGACAAACTCACAGCCAATATCATACTGAACAGGCAAACACTGGAAGAATTCCCTTTGAAATTTGGCACAAAACAAGCATGCCCTCTCTTACCACTTCTATTGAATATAGTATTGGAAGTCCTAGCCAGAGAAATCAGGCAAGAGAAAGAAATAAAGGGTATTCAATTAGGAAAAGAAGAAGTCAAATTGTCTCTATTTGCAGATTACATGATTATATATTTAGAAGACCCCATCATCTCAGCCCAAAATCTCCTGAAACTG
Source organism: Cacajao melanocephalus (assembly GCA_963573385.1). NCBI lineage: Eukaryota > Metazoa > Chordata > Mammalia > Primates > Pitheciidae > Cacajao > Cacajao melanocephalus. The sequence goes on along the minus strand of CAUYLG010012219.1, from coordinate 29,729 downwards.
ACAAGCAAATTCAGCAAAGTCTCAGGATACAAAATCAACATGCAAAAATCACAAGCATTCCTATACACCAATAACAGACAAACAGAGAGCCAAATCAAAAATGAACTCCCATTCACAATTGCTACGAAGAGAATAAAATATCTAGGAATACAACTAACAAAGGATGCTAAGGACCTCTTCAAGGACAACTACAAACCACTGCTCAATGAAGTAAGAGAGGACACAAACATATGGAAAAACTCCCATGCTCATGGCTGGGAAGAATCAACATCGTGAAAATGGCCATACTCCCAAGGTAATTTACAGATTCAACGCCATCCCCATCAAGCTACCAATGACTTTCACAGAACTGGAAAAAACTACTTCAAACTTCATATGGAACCAAAAGAGAGCCCACATAGCCAAAACAATCCTAAGCAAAAAGGACAAAGCTAGAGGCATCATGCTGCCTGACTTCAAACTATACTACAAGGCCACAGTAATCAAAACAGCATGGTACTGGTACCAAAAAGAGACCTAGATCAGTGGACCAGAACAGAGGCCTCAGAAGTAACACCACACATCTACAATCATCTGATCTTTGACAAACCTCAGAAAAGCAATGGGGAAAGGATTCCCTGTTTAATAAATGGTGTTGGGAAAATGGCTAGCAATGTGCAGAAAGCAGAAACTGGACCCCTTCCTGACATCTTACACTAAAATTAACTCCAGATGGATTAAAGATCTAAACATAAGACCTAACGCCATAAAAACCCTAAAAGAAAACCTAGGCAAAACTATTCAAGACATAGACATAGGCAAGGACTTCATGGCTAAAACACCAAAAGCAATGGCAACAAAAGCCAAAATAGACAAATGAGATCTAATTAAGCTCCAGAGCTTCTGTACAGCAAAGGAAACAATCATTAGAGTAAACTTGCAACCAACAGAATGGGAAAAAATTTTTGCAATCTATCCATCTGACAAAGGGCCAATATCCAGAATCTGCAAAGAACTAAAACAGATTTATAAGAAAAAACCAAACTAACCCATTTGAAAGTGGGCAAAGGATATGAATGGACACTTTACAAAAGAAGACATGTATGAGGCCAACAAACACATGAAAAAATGCTCATCAACACTGGTCATTAGAGAAATGCAAATCAAAACCACATGGAGATATCATCTCATGCAAGTTAGAATGGCTATAATAAATTATCTGGAGTCACCAGATGCTGGAGAGAATGTGGAGGAATAGGAACACTTTTACACAGTTGGTGGGAGTGTAAATTAGTTCAGTCATTGTGGAGGACAGTGTGTCGATTTCTCAAGGACCTAGAAATAGAAATTCCATTTGACCCAGCAATCTCATTACTGGATATATATCCAAATAATTATAAATTTTTCTTTTATAAAGACACATGCACATGTATGTTCATTGTGGCACTGTTTACAATAGCAAAGACCTGGAACCAACCCAAATGCCCATCGATGATAGACTGGGCAGAGAAAATGTGGCACATATACACCATGGAATACTATGCAGCCATAAAAAACGATGAGTTTGTGTCCTTCATAGGGACATGGATGAATCTGGAAACCATCATTCTCAGCAAACTGACACAAGAACAGAGAACCAGACACCACGTTATCACTCATCGGCTGGTGTTTAACAATTAGAACATGTAGACACAGGGTGGGGAGCATCACACACTGCGGACGGTTTTGGGGGGGTTGGGGAGGGATAAAGAGGGGAGAAATACCAGATGTGGGTGAGGGGGGGGTGAAGGCAGCAAACTACCTTGTCATGTGTGTACCTATGGAACAATCCTGCATGATCTGCACACGTACCCCAGAACCTAAAGTACAATTAAATAAAAAAACAATGTACCATATTAAATTTAAACCACTTCCTAAAAAAAAGAAAAAAAATCTTTGCCAGGGCCTATGGCTAGAATGGTATTTTTTAGGTTTTCTTCAGAGGTTTGTTTTAGGATTTACATTTAAGTAAAGCTAGTTTTAGGTTTTATATATAAGTCTTTAATTTTCACTCTTGAGTTGACTTTTGTATATGATATAAGGAAGGGGTCTAGTTTAAATCTTCTGCATATGGCAAGTCACTTATCCCAGCACTATTTACTGAATAGGGAGTCCTTTCCCCACTGCTTATTTTCATCAACTTTGTTGAAGACCAAATAGTTGCAATGTGTGACTTTATTTCTGAGTTCTCTATTCTCTTCCACTGGTGTATGTGTTTATTTTTCTATCAGCACCATGTTGTTTTGGTTACTGAAGCCTTGTAGTATATTGATAGTTTGAAGTCAGGCAATATGATGCCTCCAGGTTTGTTCTTTGCTTAGGTTTGCTTTGTCTATTCAGGCTCTAAAATAGGACTTTGAAGGTGTGATGATAATACTGACTTTTGGCTATTTCTTAGAGAAAAGGGAAATTTTCTACATGGATGGGTGACACACTCATATATGTGCATAAGGGGCTTGTACAAGAAAGCTCTTTTCAGCAATGTGTATAACTGTAGAAAACTGGAAACTTTATGTTTTAATCACCATAAAAATGGAGATATATATGGCCAAATTTTAACATAATGGAATATTACACAGCATAGCTGAATGTTTCACCATTAAGAAAGCTCACATATAAAATGAGCAAAAAATTATATATGAATATATGTAATATAATGATTTTATTATAGTTTTAAAGCATGCAAAATAATGCCATATATATTTTACATGCTTTAAATTTATATAAATGTTATATATATATAATGGATATATAATACACATAATTAATTGTAAAAACATATAAACACCAAATTAGGGATGATGGATACCTGTTGGAAGAGAGGGAAATGCAATTAGGGAAGAATAAACCAAGGGCCTCAACTGTATTTCTAATATTTTATTTCTTATGTTGTGTGGTGGTTAATGAACTCAGATGGTAATTAAATAAATTACAATCATCTTTTATTTGGTCTGACAAATGTAAAAATTTAATAAAATATAAAGGAGGCTTGGTGATGCCTGTCTTAGGGAAGAGGGATACAGTGAAAAATCTTTCAGTGATATGTTATGTCCAATATTTTCTTGAAATTAAGAACAATTGATTTTCATTAATCTAGCAATTGCTTTTTTAACAACAAAAAAAAAGAATATTTTATTCTTCACTTATCATGTCTCCTCAGTTCTCCCTCCTTGGGCTTTCATTTCCATTACTATATTGAAACTGTCTCTATCAAGGGCATTAACTTGTGTAAATTTATGATCCACATTCTGCTTTTACATGAGTTAACATTCAACAGCATTTAAGACATTCATGTCTTTGAAACATTTTGAACCCCATCTTCTCTGTAATTCAACTAGTGTTCATCTTGCCACAATGGCCAATCCTTCCTCTTTACTGGTTCCCCATGTTCTAAACTGCCCTAGAGTTCACACATGACCTCCATTTCACCAAATTCAAAAGTTAATTCAGTTCTAATCTGTGATAGTTCATTTTATGTGTCAACTTGATTGGGCAATGATGTGATGTCTGGATATATGATTAAGTGTTAATTTTGGGTGCTTCTGCTGGAAGAGATTAGCATTTGAATCTCTTAACCAAGTAAAGCAGTTTGCTCTCTCCCAGTGTGGATAGGCATCGGTGAATTCACTGAGGGCCTGAATATCTTTTTAAAGGGCAGCAAAAGGAAGAATTCTTCCTCTCTGCTTAACTGCTTGAGTTGAGACACTGATCTTCTGCCTGTGGACTGGGACTTACACTAATGGCCTTTCAGAGTCAGCCTAGAACTACATCTCCAGTTTTTCTAGGTCTCCAGTTTGCATATGAGACAGTACGATACTTCTCCGCCTCCGTAATCTCATGTGCCAATTTCTTATAAGTCTCTTTATATATGTCTATGTCTATTTATATCTATATCTATGTATTTTTGGTTCTATTTCTCTGGAGAAACCTTACTAATAACTTTATTTGATAGATCAGTAACACTTACCATACTGAATCACTACCTTTTCCACAAACTGAATTTTCACTTGGCTTTCAAGATAACATACGTTCATGGTTTTTCCTCCTGCCTTATTGCCTCGTTCTTCTTCTTATCCCACACCAGGTCCTCTTCATCCCTCAATATCCCAGACTATGTGCCCATTTATCTATACTCACTCTTGATGTGACCTAACCAATCTTGCAGTTTTATGTGCCATCTGTAAGCTGATGACTCTATACTCTATGCTGATGACTCTCAAATCTACATCTCCAATTCTGACTTCCCAAAGACTAATATATACTATTGCCTATACGACATTTCCACTTTGACATCTAGCAACCCTGTTCAATTAATGGGACCTACACTGAATGTTTTACTTTAATGACTGACCTCTGTACAGCTTTTCCCAGACGTCATCCCTATCTCCATATATGGTGCCACCATCTGCCCATACCTCAGGCCATTTGTAGACATCCTTGATTTCCCTTTTTTCATTCAAACTTTACTTCTAATTTAATGACAAGTCTTTTCAGTTCTGCTTTCAAAAAAATTCTGAATCTGACTACTTTTTACCAATTCTACTGCCTCAACTCCAATTCAAGTCACCAAAATTATCCCTGGAATAACTGAGAAAGCATTGTAAAAGTCTCTCACTTTTCACTCTTCAATTTTACATGGAGATGCCAATGTTAACTTTCTAAATCATGAACCAGATCACATCTCTCCCATATTTAACATAATCTAATAAATCCTTATTACATTTAGAATAAAATCAGAATCCTTTATCATGACCTAAGGTGCTACATGATCTGGCTCCTAATTCATCATATAGTTCTACACTTGAATTAGTCCAATCTCATGCTGCTGTAAGGACATACCCAAGACTGAGTAATTTATAATGGAAAGAGGTTTCATTGACTCATGGTTCCACAGGGCTGGGGAGCGGGGCTTGGGAAACTTCAAATCATGGCAGAAATGGAAGCAAACATGTCCTTATTCACAAGGTGGCAGGAGAGAGAAGAATGAGAGCCAACAAAGGGGGAAGCCCCTTATAAAACCATCAGATCTTGGAAGAACTTATTGACTGTCACAAGAATAGCATTGGGGAAACCACCCCAATGATTCAATTGCCTCCCACCAGATCCCTCCCACAACACGTGAGGATTATGGGAACTACAATTCAGGATGAGATTTGGGTGGGGACACAGCCAAACAATATCAACACTCTACCACAATAGCTTTTTTTTCTGTCCTTTTAAACCTCTAAGCTTGTTTCCTTCTCAGTCCCTTTGCCCTGCTCCTCCTTATGTCCGTCCTGTTCTCTCATTCAGATCTTTACATGGCTGTCTTCTTTCACCAGTTAGATTTCATTTTCAAGGTTTCCTCCTCAGAATAGTCTACTATGAGCCCCAACTACAGAATCTCCCCACTGGTTTACATCACATCAACACCTTCAGATGAAAATCTATTTCATCTGAAATTATCTTTTTTGTACATTCTTTGCTTACTTCTTACACTAGAATATAATCTCTTTGAGGGGAAGGACTTTTCAGTTTCATATCTAGAAAAGTGATGGAACAAAACAGATGCTCAACACACATTTGTTTCTTCTTTTCCAATTTATATTTTAAGATTCAGGGGGTACATGTGCAGGTTTGTTACGTGGGTACATTGTGTGATGCTGAGGTTGCTCAACAAATATTTGTTGACTGACTGAACATTCCCACAAGTTACCAGGTAAGCAAATCATTTAATCTCATTTACTTTTGGAGTATTTTTCTTTGCTTTTAATAGTCATGTATGGGTGCTAGGAGCTTAACAGACATTAACAGTCTTTCAGCCTTCAGTGTATACTGGTGTGGTAGCCAGACTACAAAATGGTCTCTAATGAGTCTCATCTTCTGCAATCCATACCTTTATAGAGCCCTCTCCCACACTGTATCAGAGATGGTCTATGTGACCAACAGAACATGGCAGAAGTGACATTGTGTGACCTCTAAGGCAAGTCACAAAAGATATTGCCACTTTCACCTGGATCACTCACTCTGTGGAAAGCCAGCCATCATATCATGAAAATCCTTAAGCAGCCTCTATGGAGAGGTCCATGTGTTAAGGAACCGAAGAGCCTCTGGCCAACAGCCAGCAACAATTTATATCCATACGAATAAGCCATCTCAAAAACAGATCATCCAGCTCCCATCAAGTCTTCATATGACTGCAACTCTGTACAACATCTTGGCTGCGACTACATAAGAGACCCAGAGCCAGGACCTCTCAATGAAGGTCTTCCTTAATTCTTAATTAACAGATATTATATGAGACAAGTGTTTATTGCTGTTTTATGCAGGTAAGCTTGGAGGTTATCATAACACAGCAATAGGTAACTAATAGGATTGGTCTCCACCGATATTTTCATTTCCCAGTCCCCAAATGTATTTGAAGGTGAGAAATAATACGTGAAATAACCACTTTATACTGCTTCCATGCCTTTTCCCCCTATTTGGCTTACTGCTGTCTTAAAATGTTAAGTCACTCTTTCCCGCAATCCCTGTGCCTCAGTGAACCTAGGATATTACAATTAAAAGACAAGAAAAGAGGATCTTCTGGGTGTCTAATAACTTTGCTTTTAGCTCTGTAGCACAATGCTACTCAGCCATAATTAAAAAGATTGGCTAGTTTCTCGGGAAGGAAAAAAGAAAAAAGTCACATATTCAAAAAAACTAGCATATATAAAATGGAAATAAGAATAGTACTCACTTTATAGAAGCTTATAAAGGAACAAATTAGAGAATGCACATAAAGCTGTTAGCATAATGACTGATCCATGGTTAGTGCTAAACAAATATTGGCTATGATTATTGACTTTTATTTTACCTGGCTTCTTTTTTTATTTGAATAGGCTTTTAATTCACTAAAATAGATTAGTGAAAATAGTATATTATAAACTCCTAACACTACACAATAGCTGATGATTTATATGAGAGAAATGTTTTCTAAAACCTGTTATCATAAATTGAGAATAGGCTTTTCAATACATACATATTCAGAGAAGAAAAATTAGACTGAAAATTAACCAAAGGCTATGTTATCTAAATTATAATAAGAGATTGTCATCTTAACATATTGAAAACTAGAGAGGGATGAGCAAGAGACTAAAAATGCAGTAGGAAAGTAAAAGCAGCAAGAGATTGACTTGAATGTCATTATCTTATTGCCTTTTGGAACTAAAAATGTATTGTTTCTCATATAAAGCAAAGCACTGAAAACTATTTGGCAGCAAGGTTATTATTTCACATATAATTACATCTCATATGGAGGTACATTGGCAGACATGTGGTGGCTAAATTGTCCATTTTCAACTGGAAAAAAAGAAATGCAGTTCTTTTTTCACTTACATTAGTCAAGAAGATAGCTGCCCACAGGAAGAGATAAAGACTTATTTGACACTAGATCTATAACCAATGATTTTAGTTATCACTTGAAATTAGTGAGAATTTTGAAATAGGCTTAAGAATTTTTGAAGAGCAGCTTGGCAACACAGTGTTAACAGCAGATGAAATACAAAAGTTAAAAAAAATTAAATAAATAAATAAGAAGGAAAGAAAAGAGAAGAGAAAACGTAATTTTCATTTCTTGACAGTGTTTGGATTTAGGAGTTTCTAAAAGAGGGTTTCTCATAGACAACCTCTGAAAACACAGATGTATTAATTTACCATTTTTGAAAAGAAATGAAGCATTTGATTCAATTATCTTCTACATAAACATATTAGATAAATCTTGAGTCAATGAATATAATAAACATTATCCAGTGTGCTGACAACTAAGAATATTATTTATAAAAGCCAGACAACTGAATTCTGACCCTCTCAGCTGCCTATTCTGAATATTTATTAAATCATCAGAAGAGTTCTGGTAATGCAATTTTAGATAAGTATGGTCTGCAGATATGTGTAATACAGATATAAGAGCAGATATTTATACACTTGAAAAATTGGAGAAAATGTTACCATCTGAATTCCTCTTAGGGATAACCCACAGCCATGTGAAATAAATACTTACATTAACCAGGGTATGAAGTGTAATGTTCCTAAGTATGTTCAAGTTATAAAAATGTGCCAGATGGGGTGGCTATAGCGAATAATAAGTGTACATTTTAAAATAATTTAGAGTGTAACTGGACTGTTTGTAACTGAAAGGATAAATGCTTGAGGGGATGGATATCCCATTCTCCATGATGTGCTTATTTCACATTGAATGTCTGTTTCAAAAGGTCTCATGTACCCTATAAATATACACACCTACTTCATGGCCACAAAAATTTTAAAAATAATAATAATAAAATGCAAATGTGCCTATCAGTTGCTATGTATGCAATATGCAGAAGAGAGGAATTTTTCCACTTTTGAGGCTGAGAAGAAAGAAAAGAAACAGAGATGATGGGAACAGAGACTAGAACTAAGGACGGGGAAGATGGCTCAGTAAGGTCAAACATACTTACAAAATGTTGAGTGTGTGTGTGTGTGTGTGTGTGTGTACATGAATTGTTAACATATTTGATTTTCAAAGATAAGAGAGCATGCAGCAGAAAGGAGTTCAAGGATATAAGCCCTGAAGAAGTCTCAGGAATCATGCAGAAGGATCAATCTGGATTCTCAGGTCCTAGAACTGAGAGTTCGGCATAAATTTGCTTTGCTCTTCAACAAACAGAGACGCTGATCACTACACTGTGGCTGTTACTTGGTAAATTTTTCCCTCCTTTACACCTATGATCTTCCATCATTAAGTAAACAATTTTTTTATTACTTGGGCTTCTGGAACTCACCTTTTTTGAATTCTACGAGTTTTCACAGTATAATTGATGTCATAATTATATAGTAAACCACTGAAATAAACTTTTCAAATACGAAAGACTTTGGGGAAGAAAGTCAAAACGTAGACAATAAGCAAATAAACGTAAGAAGGATAAGAGAATACGGAGTGAGCATGTTGAATTGATTCACTCTAATTTTGTGCTTGTTCTCCTATGAGATTACATTATCCTCCAAAAATCTTCAAATTCCCAACTGTTCACATTTTTGTGAACACTTTTATTCAGAATTCTGATTTCTGCTCACCTGTCTTGCCTTTCACAGTTTGCATACACTATTGAAAAACCTGGCTGTGAAACAATCCCTTTTCAGGATTCTGGGACAGTGAGAATATATGTGTAGAGCATGTAAGTATAGAAAATTTTACTGAAGGCTTGGGGTAACAGGAGAATAAAATTTCAGAACCACACAGCAAATACCTTATAATATAATATTAATATAACATCTTGATTATCAAGAATTTTCACCACCTGTGCTTTCAGTAGCCATCCTGACTCCTGCTCAGAGGGCCTTTCTCTTCATCCTCTGTTCCTTATAATCTTTGCTCTTTCTCCCTTAAATTAATCTCCATTTCTTACATGGAGAAGCCTAACTATCTTTTTGTTTTAGAATCTCCCTGTATTAATCCATTCTCACACTGCTATAAAGAACCGCTCATGGCTGGATGTAGTGGCTCATTCCTATAATCCCAGCACTTTGGAAGGCCAAGGCGGGTGGATCATCTGAGATCAGGAGTTCGAGACTAGCCTGGCCACCATGGCGAAACCCCGTCTCCACTAAAAATACAAAAATTAGCTGGGTGTGGTGGCGCATATCTGTAATCCCAGCTACTCGGGAGGCTGCGGCAGGAGAATTGCTTGAACCCCGGGGGTGGAGGTTGCAGTGAGCTGAGATGGCACCACTGCACTCTGGCCTGGACAACAGAGTGGGACTCCATCTCAAAACAAAAAATATAAAACAAAACCAAAACAAAACAAATAAGAACTGCCCAAGACTGAATAATTTATAAAGAAAAGAGGTTTAATTGACTCACAGTTCAGCATGGCTGAGAGGCCTCAGAAAACTTAACAATCATGGTGCAAGGGGAAGCAGACACCTTATTCACAAGATGACAGAAGAGAGAAAGAATGTGTGTAGAGGAAATGTCAAACACTTATAAAAACAATCAGATCTCATGAGAACTCACTATCAGGAGAACAGCATGGGGGAAGCTGTCCCCATGATCCAATCACCTCCCACCAGGTCCCACTCTTGACATGTGGAGAATATGGGTATTACAATTTGGGATGAGATTTGTGTGGGGACACAGAGCCAAACCGTATCACTCCCTCAATGCTATACCCTAGAAACCTCACTTTCTGATCAAGACCATTTGCCCTTGAAACAAGTTATACCACTTACTTAGGAGTTGAATTGTGTATCACAGTAGCAGTTTTCCTCTACTGTACATATAACTTTTTTCAAGGGCAACAACAAAGACATACATTTTAAGTATACTTCTTTCAGCTCCATACATTATAGGGTTTCAAGCATAAAGTCTTGTTAAAAATTCAACAAATTTTGGAGACCAAATTCAGACAGAAAGAAACATGAATTACAGCTATTTTTACTTTGAATACACTTTGGCTCTACTACTTATGATAGACTAATCATTCGAAGTTTAAAATATATAATATAGTATTTTACGATTGATAGCATTTTTTAACTTAGAAGAAAAATATGGTTTATTGCATTATAAAAAGCAAACAGAAACATATACAGATTGCCAGATTTTATCCTTACTCTAATTTATTTTTAATTATGTGTAAATAATAGTTGTGCATAATTATTGATGTTTTAATGCCTTTTTTTCTCATCTGAGAAATGAAATTAAATGGCAATATGCAATATATCTCTTAGAGGGCTACTTTATATATTTCAAAAGAAATATATATACACATATGAAATTATTTTGAAAACTAAGAGTTTTCTACAAACATCTGGCAGTATTACCAATCATTTCCTCACTGTAAATAAGGCTGGTATATAGAGTCTTTAAGTATTTTGTGAGAAGTTCTGCATATACACACACACACAGAGAAAGAAAAAGCAGAGAGAGAGAGAGAGAAAGAAAGAGAGAGAGAGAGAGAGAGAGATTAATTGACTCCTGTATACAAATTAAGAAATCTGTAAATTATGATGGCATGCATATTAGGGTAATTCTCATGCCAATCAAATAATCTACTTCTTTATTCCTCACCCTGCAAAAGCATCTCTTTAGTATCAGTAGTATTTTATTTCTAAGATGAAATTTTATCAGCTTCACATTATCTTTTCTTTAATTCTCCCTTGTTATGTCTTGCTAGATGCCCGAAAGGACAAAGCGGGAACACTAAAGGCCCATCATGACATTTATCTAGGTCTCTGGGATAAAACGAAAGTGGGGGTGGAACCCATCCACAATTAATCATGGATGGTGATGTCTTTATTGGCTACTGACCTTGCAAAGAGTTGCATGAGTTATAAGAAGGTTCTCTGTTACCCCAATCCCTATTTTCTTGAAGGAGGATATAAATCACTTGAGCCTCATGAATTTCTCATATTTACAAAGTATACTTCCAAATTTTCCACAGAGGATGCAGTGTAACCACTTATTTTTCCAATTTAAAAAAAATAATTTTTCAGCTTGTTCAGATGTCATATAAGGAGGCTGATGATTGAGATGATCTGGCTGAGAGTGACCCGAGGATTCAAGGTGGATGTCAGCACGAAGCCTACACAGAAGCAGATAGTTTCCATCATCCTCATTTTGAGGTTGTTTGCATTACTTCTTCTCTAACCTTATGCTCGAAGCAACAATCATAGTAGATTGCCTTATTCTGTTCCATTAAGAACTGAAGCATGTAATAAATCAAATTCCATGGTGACATATCTTGCTTCAGTGGCATGATAAGTTGCTTCTTGGCTGAAATTCAGATGAAGAATATCTGGATTTTGTAAATATACTTCTCCACATCCCCTTGAAACTTAAACTTAAAATTTAAGTATTATATGGTAGCTGGACAAATTAATGAAAAAAAGAAGAGATTGGGAGTGAATCCTTCAGAAATATCTGAAGACTTCAGTGGGCAAATACCATAGTTTAAATTTTAAATTTACATTTTTCTCTTTATATATTTTTATACATATATTTAGCCTTGCTTTTAAAGACTCTACTTATTAAATGTAGATGTCCAAGACCACTCCACAGTAATACACTACACTCTACCATGTAGAAAAATATAATTTTACCAAGATAGGATTTTTCTTTAAAGAAATTCTAGTTTTGTTTCATTAAGTCTAGGAAAAACCTGTGCTGACAAAGGTAACCTATTAGAGAACTGTTAACCAAATTTCAAGCTGTAAAAAAGAGTTTAGTCACAGACTAACATAAGAGCCAAATATTGAAATATATAGTATTAAAATATTTAGACATTACGGAGATATTTCTCAGTATTTATCCTCAATGATTGATATTTTGACATATCCAGGGGCACAAGAGTGTATAGAATGTCTTTTCTGCTCCTAAAGGTTCATGCGCCCATGGGCAAGATAAAGACACTTATAAATGCAGCTAGGATACAAGGCAAGCTAAGAAGAGGGCATTATGATTGGAATAAACCATGATTTAGTAATTGAGAGCATAGCCTTTCATTTTAATAATAATAAATAAATTTTCATGATACATAAAACATCTGACCCTGGCGTTAAAGAGGAGTGGTAATTGGATATGCAGAGACTGCAAGACTTGTCAGGTAGTGATGACAGCAGGAACGAACCACAGAGAAAGCAGAAGTAATAATAATACCTGATGTCTAAGCTATGCTTACTGTACACTAGGCACCGCTCTAGGCATTTACATGTGTTCATTCATTTTATTTTCACAAAAGTCCTAGGAGCTGAGACTATTATTTTCATCTCCATTCAACAGATGAGCAACTGGAGCACAGAGTGTGTAAGTAATTTTGTGAGTGAGTGTTGAGTTTGGTATTCAAATTCAGTCTGGTTCACATCCAGGCTATTTTCAGCATTCAGCAGACCAATCAGATTTTGAGAAACTAGAGGGATAAAACTAAAAAACACATATTGTGGGAGATCTCAGACAAGGAGTCACTGATTGTTTCTGAGCTGAGAAATGACTAAAGTCTTCAGAAAGACATCTGATATCAACATGTATATTAGACTTGGAAGATAAGCTTTGTAATCAAAAGGGCTGCTTAAGAAGCTATTGCAGTAATCTAAGACAGAAATGGGAAGGAGAAGTTGTGAAGAAAAAATGCTAGAATGCATTCCAATCCTTTTTCTCAATTGAAAATGATATTTATTCGCTCTACCACTCCTGGATTATGTAGATTATTTAGTTTTAATTTCTTAGTGAATTAAGTTGCTTTTTCAGAGTAAATTACAAGCCTATGGAAATTATTACTGAATTCTATAAAAGGAATAATATAACAGCCATGCATGCCTAGTGGCCTGAAGGAATTAACACATCTTTGAAAAATTAACTGACCTGTAAGCAATAATATTAAAACTTATTAATACACAAACGTTCTGGGTAAATACTTTTTCCAATATTTTTAGAATGCCCACATTTTTTAAATTTTACAAGAACAATTTATTATCGATTGATACTCAGTAAATATGACATTTTAATGGCAATGGATATTATATTTTTTCTTTACTATAAAAATCAAAGTCCTAATAATTTCTGTGAAATTCTTATTCTAACATTATGTTTAAAAGGGATTCTTCTCTAACTTGAAAGGTTTTATGTAAATTTTCATTTAATTTTTTTTCCTGCACTTTAAATAAAGAAAGCAGGATTTCACTCAGTTTGCTTCGGTGCCATCTGTGTTATTAACAAAGAAAAGCTAGCATAAGCTTAAAACAATGCAAGGGGAACAACTATGTAAAATTAAGCTAAAACTGTCACAATGAGGCTGCTAAATTTCGCAGAGATCAAATTCCAGTACACTGAAAATGTTTCTTGGGCCTGCCTAGAATTTCTCACCTCATTAGGTGTGAAAAAACATGAATCGAGCCCCGGTTTGATTTTTTTTTTTTTTTCAAAATTTTGTCTATGATGAGAACAGTTGGGGAAACAAAGCCCTCCATCATTTTAGGTCTCATATTTGGAGGAGTGAGGAAAATGATTGAAGGTTGCACCCTTTATGAATTCTGGGCACTTTCTCAGTGATTGTTTTTGAATCTTCAAGTCGTTTATGAACTAATTAATTCAGTCTCACATTTCCATTTCGTTCTAGAACTCAAAATCAGCACTCTCTTTATAAAAGAAAATAGGGGGAGATTGAGAGTCAAAATATCTGGTCAAATATAATATGCCAAGACCAATTCCAAGGTCCAAAACTCATGTTTTCTGAGTCAAACTATTCAGCTCGAGATACTGCATTTCTTGAGTCTCCATCTCTACATTTCAGGAATACCTGTCTGCTTGCCAGACTTCTATGTGGGATTTAGCTCTATGTGCATATTAATACATTCAATTTATAAAGGTTGAAAACTCTGACTCATTGCCCATCAAGTTAAATCACAAATTCAAGATTTTTAAGTACTTAATCTGTACCATGTAATGAGATTTATATCACATGTTGAAAAAGGAAGTGCACTTAGGATACAGTCCAAAACAAAACTACCTAGCATAAGTATAAATGTGTGCTTCCAAATTGTTTCTTTGTTTTCCACACATTCTCCCCCAGTATCTATAAATGGAACAGCATTTATTATCCCTCAATCCTGTACCACAAAATCCAACTGTCCTGCAAGGTATGTAAAATTCTACGTCATGCCACTAAAACATAGCATCTCTTTATAATAATGTTTAAGAGCATTCTGTATCCTCTACAATGTAACTCCAATATTTCTCTCTCCTTACCAGAACAGTAGAGACCAATGAACACACACCCACATTTGATACATAAAACCATCATACATTTCCATGGCAACTTGTACTTTTTGCTGCTAAAAGTGAAACATAGTTCAAAAGTGAGTAATAGAAAAGGTCATTTCATCTTCCAATATCCAAAATATTTTTACACTCTACTTCCTACACACTCCCACCCTCAAAAGCAAAGGACTAGGAAGATTGGAATAATAAAGAGTAATTATAATAGAGTTTAACGAAGTTGGAAACTAAGGTATTTTATATTAGTAAGTGTGTTATAATTAACTCTGGTAAATGATACCAAAATGAGTATTTTAGCCTTCATGATTCCAGGTGAAAACCTGGAGGGAGAAATCATTGTAATCGTGCTATCTTTTATAAAATAAAGGGAAGGAATAAATCTCTGTTATTACTCTAAAGCACAGTTTCTAATGTATTTTGTTGGGGTTGGAGGGAACCTGCCAAGAAGGGGCTATCTCAGTAATAGTATTTATAGAAAAATGGTAACTTCCAGCCAATAAGGTTAATGCTGATAGATAATATCCTATGGATATTTTAGAAGACAGTATTGATCCCTTGTCTGCTTACTTAACTAGAGGATAATAGGCTGGCTTCACTGGGAGGCTGAAATACTTAGAATTTATATCTTTTTTCTAAATAAAAGGAATCTATATTAACTGGAGAACAGAATGGAAGGAAAAAGGATGGAGGATGATGCACATTTATTGCCACCCTAGCAACAAACAATGAGAATCGAAAACTTATTACATTATTGGTAACATACTAGAATTTGCAGAAGAGTATAAAAGACATCTTGAACTCTCTAAGCTTATACTGTACATAAAGAAGTACAAAACCCAAGACTATAGACTATTTGTAATGCATCTCATCCACATGAATGGGAGTCTTTTCTCAATGTCAGTTAAGCAAGTGTTCCTACCTCCACTGAGATTTTCAGATGGAAGGGGTTTACAAAACCTGGGATGTTAGTAAACAGGGCAAGTTAAGAACTACAACACTGAATTTTCATTTCACAAGTCTAATGAAAAATGCAATGTTGAGACCAGAAACTAGAAACACACCATGTCTTTTCTTTTACTTGTTCTAAAACTGCATATATACATTAAATATATATATTGAATATGCCCTTTATTGGAAACATTCACCTTCTTCTTGCTATTTTGAAGCTCTTCCTCCACAGAGTATTTTTATGAAGGGGAATTGTCACTGAAACTTGCAATGTATTAGGTTTCTGTTTAGGCAGGTAGAGTTTAAGTGCATTTTCTTAATGCATCTCAGGAAATGTTGACTAAAAGAATACCACAAGTAAGGACACCTTGCCTCAATTTTTTTGGTTTGGACCCACACACATCCTATTGAGATGTGTTAGCTTCTTAGGATTCTCCACTCAATTCTATCTACAGATTTAAGAAGGCCTCACTGTGCTTGGAGAAAAAGTGAGTAAGACATGGTCAGTGTTGTAGCAAAAGGCATAATACTCCTCTTGGGTTTATATGTGTTTGGGTTTGATGGGCAGCCAGTTGTGAGGACACCTCCTATAAATCCAGTCACCATTTTCCCATTTTACCCACAACACTTTCATGGTAAATTGTCAAGTACACTCTATGGCACTTACTTTATCTCCCAATCTAGAAAAACTATCATGAAGGAAATGGGATTAGCACAATTTTTAAATTCACACTAACTACTACAGTCACTTCCTTTGTATACTAACTATTCTAGAATACCAGGAACTATAGATC
The DNA here is from genome assembly GCA_963573385.1 of Cacajao melanocephalus. Classification (NCBI taxonomy): domain Eukaryota; kingdom Metazoa; phylum Chordata; class Mammalia; order Primates; family Pitheciidae; genus Cacajao; species Cacajao melanocephalus. Next base: position 13,199 of record CAUYLG010012219.1, on the reverse strand, counting down.
TACAAATTTAAAATGATATCTTTCTTTTCTAAAATTACAATTTTTTGTCTATCATCTTTTTATTCCCTGAAAGATTGTTGACAGTAACATTGAGAATACTTCTAAAATTTCTTTAGACTCAGAAAATAATGGTGCTTACCTGAAACCAGATCAGATGATGCAAGAATGCAGTAACATTTCACCCTCAAAGTGCTACCACCAGAAGCTCTGTCATGTTATATGGCAAGGCTTTCTCTCAAGCCCATCTAATAAGTTTATGACAAAACCTACTGCAGGAAAGATATGTGATCTCTGCCCTCCTGGAGCTCTCCACTCTGCTCGATTCAACTTCTTCTTCTTTCTTTCTTCCATGTCTGTGGAGGATGGTCATGTTGGCATGCCTCATAACCCTAAGGTTAATTTTCAGACACAGAAACAGAATTGCTTCCAGGTGTACGAGCCTGGACAATTCCTGGTTGAACAAAGTGGGAGTAAGTTGGCAGCCTTAGATGTTGAGGAAAACGAGTGACAAAGACGAGCGTTAGCACCACCTAGGAGCTGCCCAGAGCACAGAAAAATTTCACCACTTGGGCTTAATCACCATGGTTCCTTTCGGATTATCATCCATACAGGTGTCTCAGCTAAAAAAAACTTAAGACCAACTTGTCATTGGTTTTCATTTCATACCCATCAGAAAAAAAATTGATAATCCTTTCCAGATAGTTTCTCTATTGAGAGAAGTGCATTTTGGTAATTATCTAATTTATTTATTTCCAGTCTGACCTACTTCACCAAATCAAGTTCTCACTATTAAATACTTAACCTATCCATGCACAGATCTAAATGTTAGGTCTGTATTAGTTTAATCCTCACAGCAATCCTATGAAGTAGTTACAGCCACATCTTTTTGTTTCTTCCTGTTAATATTTTGAAAACCCAAACATCACTCTTTTAAGCAGGAAGTTCAGTCTCTTCTGTGTGGCCTCCTTGGTCTCTGACTATCCAATCATCCTGAGCCACACTGGGCCTAAAGTAGCCAACCCACTTGCTAAACCCCTCAACTACTGTTGCTATTTCCACATGCACCATTGTTTAAAACTGATCCTGGACAATCTACCAGATACTCTTCCATTACTGCTTTGGGCCTCAAGCTATGCCAAGTTTCTATTCATATGTGCAGTCATTTTCCTGAAAGCACAATATAATGCTAGGCATTCTTAGTCCTAAAGAACCCCAGCCCCAGCCACACAGGTATCAGGTTCCCCCTCTTCCTCAGTACTTAGCTCTTTGGCTTATGCCCAGGTCACTAGATTAAAGGTCTCTTTTGAAGCTCTTGATGTTTTCTACTATCTACAGCTTGAATCATAGCTACCCAAGTCCACCTTAATGGATTTACTTAACTTTTAACCCCAGAGATCAGTAATTTGAGGTCTCCATCTCTTATTCGCCAAAAGGTTCCTATAGGCAGCTTGCAATTTTTTCCCTTCCCCGTATTTAGCATATAAAGTGGCATTTTGTATGGCTTCCCTTAGGGTACAGAAGATTCTGCTACACTTTTCTCCTGAGGGATTAAATGGGATCTTTACATAAACAGGAGGCCACATAGTATCACTTCTATGAAAAAGATAGATGATGTAGTAAGTCTTTCTTACCAAAAATATCTGAGGTTATTTATTTTTATGTAAACTTGCAATACCTATATATAATTCATCATGTTTAAGTAATTAATATACTTATTTCAATTTCCCCCTAAGAAACTGATCTGCTTTTTGTGCACTAGTCTGAACAACATTTTCCAAGATGAGAGAACAAAACTAGAATCATGATGAATTTAGGAGAAGGCACACTATGCATCCTCCTGCCATAGTACACAACCCCTTAAAATATGCTGGGATTTACCTGCCCTCAAGCTTTTATATATACTACCCATCTTGTCTTGAATGCTGTTCCTCTCTCTCTCTTTGGCCAATTCACTCTCCATTACCCCAAAGATCTTAGTTGGATATCACCTCCTTCCCTGAAGGCAGGGAATATCTATTTGCTTTTCACTGTTGGGTTTATACTGCTTAGCATGTTATCTAGCACACTGTAGTGCTCAATAAACAATGCTGAGTTAATTAATGATATGCAAAGATGGCAAGCAGGTTTGCCCAAGTGACCCCAGTTGTGTCTACCCAAAAACCAAATTCTGTCCTCTTCCTCAAAACTAGTTTTCCCTCTACACTCCTCTAACAATAGATACCACATTCTTCCAATCACTCTGAATCGAAACCTTCTAATCACCTTTGACATATCTCTTCCCTTCATCTACTCCAGTTACTTAAAAGTGTCTGATTCTTTATAATGTCTTTTGGAGTCTCTTTCTACATTCTGACTATGGTATTATGCCCCTATGATCTAATATATGAATTACTGCTATTATCTCTCTTTAAATAATCAGCCAGATTTCAGAGTCCACAAACATTCCAAATGATCCTAAATATCACTGCTACATTCATTTTCCTAAAATACCATCTTCATTATGTCACTCTTCTGTCTACTAAATCATAAACAAATGTCCCTACCTCTTTAAAGGACCTTTGTAATGGTACTCATGCTAATCTCCAAATTACTTTCCATTTACACCATTTACTCTCGTCAAAGAAAACTCCTTACTGTCCCAAAAGGTAGAACATCTAGCATCACTTCTTAGTTCACAGTTACCCCATATTGTTTTACATATATATATATATATATATATATATATATATATATATAAAACATGTCATCAAGGTTATGTTCAAGTCCCAGTGCCTACATGAAGACATCTGTCTCTAAACCATGTGCATCTCTTGGTAACTGAATACCCTTACTGAAAAAGAAAAAATCATTTTGTACAATTATCCTGTATTTCATTACAAACTGTTTTTTATGCTTTGCTAATTATTATAAGTAACCAGTGGTCACTTTTTATTTAAGTGAGTACCTTTATGATTTCTTTTGAGTCCACCAAGTCACTAAAACAATATTGTACACAGTAAATATTCCACAGATTCTTGGAGAATGACTGTATTAATTCACTCAGTAAATATTCACTGAGTAACCAGACACTTGGGATAAAGCACACACAAAAAAAAGAGCTCAAAGTCTAATGGTGAATATTGAAAACACAAAAGGAAACAAAAAAATACAACTTCAGGTAGTGGTTTGTGGGCTGCATATCAATAATGTCCTATTTACATTAAATCACACTATGTTGCAAGTACAAATAGGAGCCTCTTGGAGTCATATGTTGTACTTGACAATTCTCCTTTCCTCTTACCACTGCCCCAAAATAAGCTGTCACTTTTACTGCTTTTTAGGCATGAACTAGGTCCTTATTTGTGCAAATAAATATTGGTGAGACTTAATGTCTTTGAGCCAGAATGGAACTGAAATATTATTTTTAAGAATTAATTATAATTGAACATATGCCAGAAGTACATAAAGAAGAAAAAAAAAAACTCTGGCATGCTACACTGCCAGAATGGAAATAGATTTTGGACTCAATTCAGTTTCTAGTAAATTAATGCTCAAAAGCACACAGGAGCAAATGTGCACACATTTGTAATCTCAGCAAAGAGGCCAGGGTACACATGGATCCTAGAATTTCATCTTTCCCCCGTGTCCAGAGGGTAATCTCATCCATGGTCTCTAGACAATGTTAGCCAACCTCGCTGTGATGCTTGCTGAAGTCCATCTTTTACAGGACTCTCATACATGAATTAGGAGTGCGGTTTTATTGCTATCCCTAGTAAGGGACACATTTTACCCCTTCTATATCGTAAAAATGAGTCACAATGTGTTTAGCTGATTGGCTTCCATAAGGATGTGCAATGTGATACTCATAGAACTATTTACATTTATTAGAAGAATCATAGTTGTGTATACACATTAGTCGCATCTTATTAGGTCATGCCTATGTGCCAGGCATGGTGCTCAGCTCTGAGTCTGCTGAAACGAAATGTTACAATTCCTGCTTGGGAAAAGGTCACAAACTAGTGGAGATGACAAACCCACAAATGATTGACAGTGATGTTGACTGATATGTGCAGTACTAGAAATAGTAATAGTTTCACTTTCAAGGAATTTTAGAGTTGAAAAAAAAAACTTTAATATTATTGACTCTAACCCAAGTGAAAGAAAGGAGGTTCCCACATCGTGTTTGCTCCTAAAGGACTACTGGAACCCAGGTCCCTTAATGTCAGAAGGATGATTACTTCACTTCTATTTTCCAGTTCCACCATTTGCTAAAAGGTTGATTTTGTTTTCTAAGAATGGGTGGTTTGCAAAATGAATCAATGAATTAGTTTAAATATATAAAACAAGATTTAAAGTGTTTTCAAATAGTAACATAAATTATTTGGGGTTAATATATCACACACTGATGATAGATATTGTTACACCTGACATCTATCACACTATCTGTTAGTCCTGTCTAATTTCCTGGTTCCTTCCATTATTGTGGGTTAAGCAATTTACTAAATTAACTTCAGGGTTTAGTTCATACTGAGCCATTGCCAAATTCTGTGACAAAGGGATAGATATAGGAGTGGCTGTATATAAGACTGCTGTTAGATTAAATGTATTATTGTTCTTAAAACTGGCATGCTCATCTGGTGAATTTTCTCACCCAAATATGTAAGATTCTTATATTAATTTTATATCCTTAGTCCTTCTGCATATGTAGAACACATTTGGCTTTTTTTCCTTTATAATTGCTTGTATTATCCAAAACTTCACGTGTATATGAGTAGTTCTGATGTAAGAGTATCAGAGTGTTTTCAGAATCTAACTTTACAAACTCAATAGGACTTTCTGATATGTTTTATGAGAAAGCCAAGGCTAAATTGAGCCATTTTCAAATAACTACTGTAACATCACATTAGATTTATTAAAGTGATTTTGCTAATGCTTCTTTTCAGAAAACAAGCTTTCTGATCCCTCCTATGCTTTTTTTAAATGAAGATGATTTTAATATCATTGTTTCAGATTTTAGCCACTTACGCAGTTTTAAACTACATGCAATGCTCAAAAGAGCCACACAAAAATAAAGCACATGTATAAGTAGTAATTACATTAGAAAGAACAGAAAACCATTTTAAACCAAACGAAGAATGTTACTTATTCAAAAATATAAAATATTTCTTAACCAATGCTAGAGATTTTTAAATTTACAAAGAAATAAGACTTCAAAATACAATGATATGTTCCAAAGCATGTTTTAAAAAATAAACTAAACTACAGAAATTAGTTTAATACCCTATTAATTCCAATCAAACATCTTTTCTTCTTGTGAAATATCCAGATAATTGGGGTAATTTAAAGGAACTTTTTTAATTACCTGAGAAATTGCCTCAATCTTTCATCACAATCTTCTATTTCATTTTGCAGATTAAATAGCCTTTCATAAAAATAGAACTATTTCCCCTTATCTCTACTTTTGGGTCATTGTAAGCTCCCTGTGGAGTTGTAAGATTAAAGGTGTCTAGGATGTGTAAGGAGATCCCAACTTTTAAATAAATCTGATTTCCAGATGATTTCCTGTTTTAATCAGGTAATTACCATATCAAGCCTTCACAATTTGTTTCCCCAAGCCATGAAAAAATGGAGTCCTGAGTAGTTTCCATGGTAACTTCTACATTTCATCTTTATATTGTTTCAGTAAACTAAAGTTTTCTTAAACACAATTAGCAAGAATATTAGTAAAATATATTTCTTATTCTCTTGAATTCTAAGTTAAAATGTCTCAATTTATGAAACTTTTAAAGCACTTGCTTTCAACATCTACTTTCTGTTCATTGAGACAGAACAGCAGTCATTTTTAAGCCACAGGCACATCTGTAACTATATAAGCCTTGCAATTATAAGCCTATTCTTTGGAAGGTAATATTTGAAGAGTAACAAAAATCATAGTTTATCCAACCTGCATATAAAACCATTCAAGTATACTACATTTATCATATTAAAAATGCATCATTAAAATTTAAAAGCAGGTGCAGTTGCTCAATAAGCTAATGCTATAGTCTGAAGACTCCATTCAAGATCTTATTGTTGAATTCCCAGTTGGATAAAGGAGAAAGAGAAAAACCGAGGGAGGGAATTTGAATGACCTTGCACCAAGGTGGTAGGGCCCTAAGATCCTCTGCTGTAGGCTGTGGTTGAGCTCCACACTGAGGCTCTTTACTGCACTGCATTCTGACAGCTGAGAATGAAAGTGTCCTTCTAAACAGATGAACTTGAAATTGCCTCACCTCAGAGCCGAAAGCTCTGTGAGCCTCTACACGCACGTGAACGTGAGCACATATCTGTGTTCATGGGGTGAATTTATCGGCTGTTTACCTGAGTGCACCAACGACTCAATGCTTACCAGAGAACACATTGTAGAAAATGGCATAAAGAAATTTAATGAGAAAAAAACTAGTGGAGGAAAATTTAACCTTTATAAGAGTTGTGTCAATCTATAAACTATTAAATGATCACCTTTTTTACTGGTTGGTTTATTCACCTCACATCATCTTAGGAAGAGCTAGACAAGATTCCTGAAATCTATTAATTAGTTTCCCCTAGCAAATATTAACTCAGTAAAATCCTATTCTTTCATTAAATATGTTTAGAATTTTAAATTGAAATATCTAAATCTGTATACCTATTCCTTGATTAGATAAATCTAACTTGTATAACCTTTTCTTTAAAAATATAACTTAATGGAAAACTTACTTGATTGATTTCCATAATTCTTTTCAAACAAAATGTGCACATCTAAAGTTACTGTAGTTAACATATCTACTCATTGGTAACAAGAATGATACAAAATAATGATAAATACACTTTTCACCTAAAATCTTTCACAGGGAGATACCCACAGAGTAAAAATTAAAGACAGAGAGAGAGAGAGACAGAGAGAGAGACAGAGACAGACAGAGAGAGAGACAGAGAGAGAGAAAGAGAGAGAGAAAGAGACACAGAGAGAGAGAGAAAAGAAAAATAGTCAGCAATTGCCTTCTCACTCTGGGAATTTTTTTCCAAAGTGGTAGTTGTGACATAAAATAGCTTGTATATCTGTACAGGGTCTTGCGGAATAGCATTTTCTGTGATGGACATCTTAAATATTTTATAGGAAAAATGCATTGTTCTCCTCTCTCTAATATAAACATCAGGGTGTAAAAATCCAGTCTGTAAACTAAAAAGAAATAGATCTACTTACATATTTTTTGCAGTAATAGAATCTCCTTGGCTTTCAACAACTATCCTCAATTATCAAAAATAAGAAAACTACATCAAAGTATCTATTAAATTACTGTATTAGCCAAATCATCAGAAATATTATTTCTCAATTTGGATAATCAGTTTATGTTTTGTATCTAGAACGCTAAGGAAGTCTTTCTGGGCAAAGGCATTAAAAAATCTCAACATTTGAAGTAATCCTTATTACTTTAAATACTAAATAAATAGTAATAAAGCACTATTTATTACTTAAATAAATTACTCATTATTTAAAGTAATCTTTCCATTTTTCCTAGATTCCAATTTTTCCTAACAGTGTTTCTGATATTTGTGTTTTGGGTTTCAGCGATTTTAGGAACTGTCTCTTGCTTCTCATCTATCATATTTTCTTGATCTTTTCACAATTACCTTCCTCTGGTTTTCTCTGTAAGCAACTATTTGCTTGTATATATAAGCTGATCTACTATCCTACTGCAAGATAATTTACAGTTCTTATGAAATATCTATCAATGTGCATTTTTAATGTAATCAATTTAAGAGATATGCAGCTTGAAATATAATCTTCAGTAGATGCTCTTTCTATTAAATATTAGCATCTCCTGCCTTCTAACACTGAATACCTCAGCACTGCCCATAACACCATTTTCTCTTCACCCAACTTTGTCTCCACCTATACATGCATCTCAAATAATGAGATATTCCTCTGTTTACTCTCTAAAAAAACCATACAGATTTCATAAAACGTGCATTGTTTTATAAAAGAAGGAAATGTACCACAGAATATGAAAAGTTAGATTAAATGTTTTGTTCCAATGAGGTATTTTTGTCAGTTACCGTGCTTTGTTAGTGCGGATTAAGTTCTCAAAGATTCACAATAATTGATTACTACTAATCTTACTTGGGCAGATTATTTAACCAAGATAATGACAAAATTTTCACCGGAAAAGGATGGGCTGAATGAACTAAGAATCCATTCATTTACTTACTTATTTTGTTTGTTTGTTTCATAAACTATATTTCAGCATTTTTTCTGTGCCTTGCACTATAAGGTGCTTACTTTCACACATAATCTCTTTGGGTAACAAAAGACTGGAAATTCTCAGCTGGGATTTTGAAGAGATTATTTAGTTTAAATTTTTAGAGACTATTTACAGAGGTATGAGCAAAGTTAAGAAAAACTAATGACTTTTAAAGCCTCCATCATCAAAAACAGTAAGAATTCAGAAAGTCATTAGTCTCACTATTAGGCTTAGAGGGGCAAAAGAAAAAGACGTACAACCAGAGTCTGGTTAGACGTGTAGCCATGGTGAACTGGGGAAGGGATGCTTCTAAAAGGGAGCTGTAGTCCTACAGGCTTGAACTACAACAGCAGGAAGTTAGGAAGCAGCAAGAGACAAAATACCTGAACCTTCCTCTCCTGCTCATCACCTCCTGTCCATGCTTTTCATTGGCTGAACTCAATGGCAAGCCAGAGAGAAGGGAGCCCAAGTGATGTAATTCACAGTCAGCCTTCAAGGGCACAGAGCAGGGCACAGAAAGGCAGAGAACTGAGGGAAGGAGTTAGCAACTGAGAACAGCCACCATGGTGCTGAAGATAGAACCTGAGTAATAAAAGGGGCTCACAGATTGACCAGGTAGTTAGATATGTGAGTAAATACAGGCAAATAATTCCAATAGTATGAGAGAGTGCTATATTAGAAGAAATTTATTAGTAATACCCAAGGCAGGCAGGAATTCATTTCCATTGATTGGGTCCATGTGCACCTTACAGAAAATCAGAGCAGCCAGAACTAGAAACACACTGAGCTGAGTTCTTTTCATGAGTACAGCAAATGAATGAGCTGCAGTGATACATCTTGAGGGTGAAATTACAGATAGTCAAATTTAAAAATTTAAAAAGTAATAAAAGCCTACATTTTGTGCCCTTTAAAAATACATCTTTATTTCTTCAATCAGAAATATTCAAAGCATTTCTAAATGTATCTGGTATCTAGCTAAGTACTATGCTAGATTCCCACAATGTCTAATATCTAGTTAAAGATATCAGCAGATTGGAGATGTGAAGGATGTTTTGGGAGCACGGAGTACTGACACCGAATCTGCTATTCAGGTATCAGAGGTATTGCTTCTCAGGATGGGATGATAAACTGAGACCCAAAGGATGACTAGAAATTATTGACACCGAATCTGCTATTCAAGTATCAGAGGTATTGCTTCTCGGGATGGGATGATAAACTGAGACCCAAAGGATGACTAGAAATTGAAGAAAGAGGGAAAGCTTTACAGGAAAAAGCATCTGCAAAGGTGTGGAGATGAAAGGGAACACAGGAAATGGACAGCATTTCAGTTTGAGGGAACATAGGGCATCCACAGGAAGCGTGCACATTTTGGAGGCACTTACTGTGCACTGGGCACTTCTCCTGATGTATCCCACTTAATTCTGAAAACAATAGTATGAGGGAGTAAACTGTTGTCTGCATTTTGCAGTGGAGGCAACTGAAGAACTGAGAGGTTAAATCATAGCAGTAGTAAGTCTTAGAAGCGACATGATCCATTTTGAATATTAGAAAGATCCCTCCAACAGCAACGGAGGGAGCGGATCAGAGGAATGTAGGACCAGATACTGGGAAGCAAATTGGGAGATAATTGCATTAGAGCAGATGATGTTTGATGATGACTTAAACTAAAGGCTTACGTAATATAGCACAAAAAAAGATGTGGCTGACATCACAAAAACAGAAACACAGAATAGAGTCATGTAAGAAGAACAGGATGCAGAAAATGAGAACTCAAGGGAGAGACGAAGTCTCTGGTTTGCTTAATTGAGAGAAAAGCAATACCATTAACCAACATATGAAATAAAAAGGAATAAGTTGTCAGAAAAGAAAATTGCATCCCTTTATAATAAAAGGGGCACTTGTAAGACATGAAGTGTTTTAGAATGTGGGATAAATGTAGAAATAAATAGTAGGAAAGCTGGGCTGAAGCTACCAATGGGGGAGCTATCAGCGCAGGTGACACACTTGTTTGATGAAAGGGGATGAAATCCGTGAGGGAGAGCATATTGTGTAACAAGTCAAGAGAGTCAAGGGTAGAGGCCTGGAGAATACCAGCATGGAAGGAAAAACAAAGGAAGCCAGACAAAAAGCAAGACAAAAAAGTTACAATCAGAGACAGGAGGAGAGGCAGGAGCAATTATTCTTACTGCTGCTAATCAACAACAGAATTTCAAATAAGGACAGAGAGACATCATCAAATACCAGGGATGAATTCAGAAAAGTGTCTATGATGTTGGGAGTTTGGAGATTACTGATAAGCTTCTCTAAAGTGGGAACATGTTAATAGCATAAGACATCACACCGTAAGCCAAGAAAATGAACAGAGAACAATTTCCCCATTCTCTCATGCACCAAGTAAAACCAAAAATGAATAAAACACACACAAAAACCCTGTCTTTAGTAAATGTAAGAAATAGCCACAACTCCTGCCCAGGAATTCTGTGAGACAGCTCCAAATGGGAGAGAAATGTGGGTGAAATCAACGGAGGTGACCCCTATTTCTACAGATCTCATGTAGCACTAGATTTCTCCCATGTGCATCCCTGTTCCTTACCAGAAAAGGAAGCTTCAAGTCATGGGCAAGCTTCAAGGGGGTTTCCTGAATCTCATTCTACACCTCAGAGCAGCAGAGACACCCAGACTGAAGGAAATTTATGGATACATAAGAATATAGGGTGTGATTATGGCAAACTGGTGACATGGGGGCAGTGGCAAAGGGGTTTGCAGCTGCTGATCACAGTCAACTGAAAGTGATGATTGATCTTCAAATATCCAAGGCCACACAGTGCTGTGCACACCAAGGTTAAAGAGCAAAGTAGATGTGGGGAAAAAAGAGTTCAGAGACACAGTACCTAAGCTGAAGGTGCCTACTCATTTCTTCAATTCCTCAAGCTCATTCCTATACTCCATCATTCAAAATTCTGTAAAATACCCAGCTTTTAAAAGTTTCCTTCACTCAAACATGAGTAATCATTATAAGAGAAACATCAAAGTGACTCATGCCTGTAATCCTAGCACTTTGGGAGGCTGAGGCAAGTGGATTGCTTGAGTCCAAGAGTTCAAGACCAGCTTTGGCAACATAGGGAGACCACGCCTCTATAACAAATACAAAAATTAGCTGGGTGTGGTGGTGCATGCCTATAGTCCCAGCTACTCTGGAGGGTGATGTGGGAGGGTCACTTGAGCCCAGGAGATCGAGGCTGCAGTAAGTCTTGATTGCACCACTGAATTCCTGCCAGGGCAACAGAGTGAGAGCCCAACAGGAAAGAGAAAGAAAGAAAGGAAAGAAAGAAAGGAAAGAGATGAAAGAAAGAAAGAAAGAAAGAAAGAAAGAAAGAAAGAAAGAAGGAAGGAAGGAAGGAAGGAAAGAAAGAAAGAAAGAAAGAAAGAAAGAGAAAGAAAGAAAAAGAAAGAAAGAAAGAAGGGAGGAAGGAAGGAAGAGAGAGAGAGGGAGGGAGGGAAAACAAAGAAGGAAAGAAGGAAGGAAGGAAGGAAGCGGGTGGGAGGGAGGAAGGAAGGAAGGAAAGAAGGGGGAGGGAGGGAGGAAGGAAGGAAGAGAGAGAGGGAGGGAGGGAAAACAAAGAAGGAAGGAAGGAAAGAAGGGGGAGGGAGGGAGGAAGGGAGGAAGGAAGGAAGGAAGGAAGGAAGGGAGGGAGGGAGGGAGGGAGAAAGAGAGGGAGGGAAAGAAAGAACCAGCATCCAGCATGGAAATAAGCAAAACTAATTCACTGAAACACACACACATGCATGCGGAGAGAGCAGCAGAGACAGAGAAAGATTATATGTCAGATGATAAAATAAGCCAACAAGCAAAAGGACAATTCAAACAAACCCTATATTATTTCCCAAAAGTTAAATAAGCAGCAATATGTAGTGGTTTGACACTCATCCAGACTGCATAGATTCCATTTTAGTTTTGCAGTTTATTGGCTGAATAACCTGGATGATTGCTTTCATTTCTATGTTTCAATTTTCTCATTGGCAAAATTAGGAAGATGATAATAGGTTCTTAACAAGAAGTAAATGATTTGATAAAAGTAAAGTGCTTGGGGCAGTAGTCAGTAAATATTACATCTGATGTAAATGTAAGCACATACTATTATTATCTTTAAAATAAAAGCTCAATATAAAAATAAGGATTAAAAAGCCATGATATGACAATAAAAGGCTGAAATTAGGGTAACTGAATTTAGAAAAGAAATACTAAAAACAAATCCAAAGTAAATAAATCACTGCAGAAATTATAAGCCAGGATGGCAAATACATAAATATTGGAAATAAGTAAGGTTGACACTTTCTGGCATTAGAAAGCATTTTAAAAAGTCAAATAATTGAAGAGATCCAAGATGGCGGATTAGCAGTAGCTCAGGAATGTAGCTCCCAGTGAAAACACAGAGAGCGAGTGGATGTTGCACTTTCAGATGAATTTTTGTTGCCCACAGACCAGGAGATTCCCAGTGGAGGAGCCACACAGGTCGCCAGCGTGACTTTTTTGGCCGGCGCAGCTGTTTTGCTGGCACCCCAGCGTGGCACTTCTCGGTGCGGAGTATACGGGATGGGGTGCCCTGTGAGTCGGGCCCGGCTGGTCCTATCCCCACAAGGAGAACAACAATTGGAAATGCTGAGGACTGAGAGTTTCACAGCAAGCACAGCCGAACCGGGAAGGTCCAGCTCTGTGGGGAAGGGGCGTCCGCCAAAGGAAAACTAAGAAACAGAAAAAGCTTCATCACCTGGCAGAGAGATCCAAGATGGACGATTAACAACAGCTCAGGATTGTAGCTCCCAGTGAAAGCGCAGAGAGCGAGTGGATGCCGCAATTTCAGACGAATTTCTGTTGCCCACAAACTGGGAGATTCCCGGCGGAGGAGCCACACGTGTCACCAGCGCGACTCTTTTGGCCGGCGCGGCTGTTTTGCC